>ML779063.1:38489-49920 GCA_009831015.1 Picea engelmannii | reverse complement strand
TTAATTGCTCAAAAAGTGCTCAAAAACATGTCTTACAATGCTCAAACTGACAAACCGACTGCTCCAATGGCTTCAGAGCGTCCAAAAACCCCTGTCTGGGCTCTTTCGGCACCTCAATCGGTCGAAAAACGAAGAAGTTAGGCTTCCTGGAAGTCTCCCTCTTCAAGCTTGCTGTCTCTGCATCTACAAATTGCACCCTTCTTGTTTGAACCTGGCTCACACACAATATATGGCGTAAAAACCCAGCACCGGGTGCAACCGCGCCAACGGTGCAAACCATAGGACGGTTAAGGGCACGCCAGCCCCTAATTGCCTAGGCACCTGGGCATATGATTCATGTGGTCGCGCACATTTGGAAAAAGTGGTTAACGGTTACAAAATCGTGTAACTCCCTCCACGCTCCAGGTCGTGGGCATATGTAATATGTAAAAACCGTGGGCTATGTGTTATAACCCGTGTTATAACCCGTGTGCCAACGGTCGAAATGTGTTATGGTCATATGTGTTAAACCAAAACCACAAGCCCCGGCCCGACCTCCCGCCACATACGCATATATATGAATTTAAAAACATTGATATACATATATACAACAAGGAATAGGTGGTGGTGCAACAGTTGGTGGAGGTTTGTGAAGTCTTTACATAGTGGGGGAGGTCCGGGGGTCGAACCCCGTGGACTCCCAATAATTTTACATACAACCAATGAGCCAATTTCGAGGTGCCACGTGGCAGCCCACGATTGGGCCACGTGGCACCCAATCATTGTCCAGAAAACTGCCACGTGTCGACATCTGATTCGACAACGTTCAACCAATCAAATACTTGCGACGTCACTTCTGTGCGGTCGTATGATCCTGCCACGTCAGAATGTACGGACTGTACAGTCAGCATCATTTTTTTCCCTGTTTGACCTGACGAACAGATCGCTATATCTCTCGCTCTCGACGTCCGTTTGAGACGAAACGAGTTGCGTTGGGTTCGCAACGACGAGGCCTACGCTCTCGTCCGGTTTGAAGTGATTCCAAGCAATTTGAATTTTTGATCAAAATTTGATCCCCTGATCATAATCCCTTGGCCATTTACAGTAAAAAATTTGAAGAAAAAAATTCTGTGCAAAAAAGAAAGAGTCGTTTAGCTGCAAGGTAAATTTGATGATAAAGAAATAAAAAAAGCATGACAGAAGTGTTACCATTTACAATTTAGAGTTCATAAATTCAGTAAAGAAAATCACCGTGCTGCAAATTGAAAGTTGATTCCGCTGCAAATTTTAAGTCCAGAAGAAAAATCAATCAGAAAAAAATTAGTCTGCTGCACATTTAAAAGATTGCAAAATTGAAGAAAAAAAATTACAAAAAGTTATTACACCTTGAAGGAACCCCACCATACAGCAGCCGCCCAAGAAATCCGTGTCCGTACAGCAGCCTCCCCAGCAATTTTATCCAGCCATACAGACCTACCGATTTCAATTGCAAATCGATATTTCCGTACATATGCCGTACGAGTAGCAGCAGCCAGCCGTCAATTTTTGCTGCGTCCGTACTTTGTTCATTCCCTACCAGCGGCCAGAGGAATTAAATTCACATCCAGAGAGCCGTTCCGTAGAGATAACTATTAAAAATTAATTTTGCTGGACTGTTGGTATGGACGCGTCCGCACATCCGCCCTTGATAATTTGATAAACAAGTTTTATGAATGAAATAATTTATAACTAAGGAAACACAATAAAAGAGGTAGGGGGTTGAGCGTACTCCACATACAAAATCATTTTAGAAAGATCAATAAACACATTGAGGTTGATATGGTCTATATATTAATATTCCAATCCAATTTCATATACAATTATTCATTGGATGAAGTTATAAAATGATAATATTAAATTAATTTTTACTAAGTATTTTTTTAATGAAAGTGCAAAGTAAAAAGAGTTAAAAAGGGGAATATTCCATTTTGTGTTAAAGGTACGTTTAAGTTAAAGTTGCTTTTATTAAGTTATAAAAGGACTCAATCGAAGTATAAAGGAAAACATACCTTTCAAAATTAAAGGTCTACAAAGGAGCTTTCAAATGATAAGCCAAGTAATAAAAAAGTATATTATAAGGAAAAGTCAATTGACTTATAAAAATTAATTAATAAATCAATTGATAAGTGAAAAGGGTAATAAAAAAGTATATTATAAGGAAAAGTCAATTGGCTTATAAAAATTAATTAATAAATCAATTGATAAGTGAAAAGGACGTTAATTACTATTCATTAAGATAGAGGGGTAATTTATAGAGGGATAATTTGAAAATGAAGGAAGAAAGAAGATCTAGAGAAATAATTCAAGAAGCACCTATCAAAACAAGAAGAAGAAAATGTGCACTTAAAGAAGTTTAATAAAAGGTTATTAGAACAAGTCAAAAGTTTAAAAGATGAGAATAAAGACACTAAGTATAAAGTCAACAATCAAGAAAATGAAGAATTTTCACATATACAGAATTAGAACAACTTATCGAGGAGGAAGCATCGAAGTCTTCAAGTGAAAGAATCCAAGTTGAAGAAAAAGGAACAAAAATAGATCCAATTAATATCATGACTTGAGAAGACGACAACCTAATTGAAGTAAAGAGATAATCAGAGGTTGGAGTACAAGCGAAAGAAATTTTGAGTGTACTTGCTAATAAAATTTCAACAATTAACAATGCAACATCAATGCATGAAGAAAACGCTACAAGCATGATAAGAGAAAGTCATGTTATAAGAACTATTTATCGACATCCAAATCATAAGAGTAGATATATTAACTAGTTAGAATAACAATGTCATTTAGGATGGGAACAACTAACTTATCGTCCTCAAAATATTGATACCAATGCAATTAAATCTCATGATAATAGTTCATCTTGGAAGTGCAACGTTCCGTAAAGGATTGAATTAGGATGGTTTGATCCTTTTACTATTCGAAAATTTTGCTTAGCATTTAGATGTTCATATTGTCTTGTGTCATCAACTATGACAGAACAAAGAATGATGCGATGACATTACAAGCCAAAGAAAAAGACGTCAAGTCCTTCCATCACTATGCTTTGAGGACAAATCATTTCAAAAGGGAAAGGCAATGTTACGAACATGAATAACATAAATATATATAAAATATAAAATAATTGATAATTACTATTGAAGAGACACCTCATAATGGAGAGTCACATCTCTTTATACATCCTTCATTCTCTTTGTAATCATTCATCATATCTTATTCAATTATTTATTACTTGTCCTAACCTATTGTCCTATTTACATTGGATATTTACGCAAGTGAACTGAGTTGGTTCACCACATATTTCTTTCTTCTCATACCTCTGTTATCAATTTACTTCCTTTAGTGTGAGAGCTAGGGCCCTTTGGTTCTGAGTTGGATGGGTTGGTTGCTGAATTTCTTGTCTCGCTTGCAATTCTCTGTTGATATAGAGCTCCTTGATGCTCTTCTGTCGGTGTTAGCACTGGATGTTTCCTTGGAAGTTGGGAGCTCTTTTGTTAGGATTCACATGTGGTCAATATTTTCCATAATTGTCACAGTCCCAAAGGGGGCTAAATCAATTATCATCCCTTCCCTGAACTCGTGAAGGGTTGCTTCTGGGGATTCTTGTTGTCATTTCTTTGAAGGTGGGGAATAATATTCTCTTTTTCCCTTGTCCTCTTAATCCGATTTCTAGGCTTGCCGAGTCCCAATGTTTAGTTTGCTTCTGTGAAAACCACATCCAGTAGACTGACAACACTGTTTCCACTTATAACCGGTTGGTTCCTTAATATTCTTAGCTTGACATACATTTTGCACATGATTTCTTTTTTTAACATCATTGGTGGGAGGGTTCTTTTTCTCATCTCTTATTTTCCTAGGGGAGAGGGGGAACATCCCAGTTTCTTCAAGCAATCCTTAGGGATGTGTCCATGTGTGTGGCACAAATTATATTTAAATGACATCTATTCCCAATCTATTTTTTGTAGGGAAGTCCAATTATCAATCTACAGCATGTGCATCAATGCTTATGCAAAGATAGGTGCATATGCAAAGATTCCCGAGTTCGTTTTTGTAACCTTCCCTATCTAGGCACTTTCCTGACATGTTTCCAATTGCTTCAAAGGTGGCATTGTGCCAACAATTCAAGAGGAAGGAATGGGAGTCTGATGGAGTTTGGGAGTGCAAAAGGAATTTCTATTTCTGGGTCCATCTATTTAACGACAACTTGTAAGGCTCCATGTACCATGGGCCATTTTTTAAAAGGAAGTCCTTTTTTGTTTAGTTCAGAGTGAAAGGCATCACAAGCTCTCATATTACCTTTGAGCCAATGAATCCACTATTTTTAGTAGCCACCCTTCAAGTTATTTTAGGATGGCCATGCTTGTGAATTCTCCAATCAATGCTTTTTGAAATCTGAAGGCCTTTCTTTCTAGATGTTTGAGAAGGGAGCTTAAGATTCAAGACCTCATCCAGTGTTTTCATTGTAACATCCCCATTTTTCAGTGTATAATGTAAATATGATGTATGGCTGTAGGCAAAGCGATGTAATATGTAAACTTTGTGTATCAGAAATAAAATGTATCGTCGATTGCAGACAAACACAGACAGGGTCATGGGGGCCAAGTTTCCATAAGAGAGGGGGTTCAAGAGGGTGCCCAAGGGGGGATTACCCATGTCTATTAAACCCAACTGTCTTGAACCTTCCTTTTCCTTTTGAGTGTTTACAAGCCCCAATCATTGAATACATGTAAGAGGGTTGGTGTGTGAGATCACCTTGGAGTTATTGAGAACATGGGCTGAGTACAATCAAGCATGGCAGAAGTGTGAGAGAAGCAAATCCTTTTGGTGAAGATTGATGGTCAAGCAAGCATGGGAAAAGAGAGGAGTTTTTACATGTAGATTTTTGGACAACAAGAGAGTTTGGAGTGCTGAAACTTGAGATGGCAACTTGACATGCAACCTCGTACTTGTCAACTCAATCTTGTACTTTGACTTGTAACTCAAGATGCCAACTTGACATGCAACCTCGTACTTGTCAACTCAAAATTGCAGCTGGATTTTTAACTCGAGATGCCAACTTGACATGCAACCTCGACTTTTACAACTTTGAGTTAGGCAACTTGATTTGATTCTTGAGTTAGACACTTGGACTTGACATGCAACCTCGACTTTTACACTTGAGTTCATAACTTGACTTTCATACTTGAGTTCATAACTCGACTTTCACACTTTGGCAACTCGTTATTTTCTCATGGTGGATAATTCACACGTGCCAATGCACTAAATCATCATAATTACATCATTTCCATAAGTGATAAGGAAGATTGTTTGTCACATCAATCTAGCCTATAGGATTTATACATTCATCTTGTCTATTGCTAGATTTGCCTTGACTCTTGCACTAAGCTCACAAGGATGACCTTGATTGTTGCACATGGCTCACAAGGTTTCTGTCCTGACTTTTATCCTGGCTCACAAGGCTTGTACGTTGGCCTTGTCTCTTGCCGTGACTCACAAGACTATCTCTGGCAGCATCTCTTTTGTTTTGGTTCACAAGGCTTGTACGTTGGCCTTGACTTTTGCCATGACTCATAAGACTATCTAATCTCCAAGTGTCCCTGGCTAGCCTTAGGGTTGTCACTTAAGACCTCTCGTTGGAGAATTCCTTCTTATGCTGCTATTTTCAACATCACCAACCTGTTGGCCTTGCTAGAGATTCCTCTTGAATCTCCTCTTGGATGAAGTAATCCCATAGCTTGTCAAAATAGGGGAGTTTCTCCTGTGCAACGATGCCCTTGATGAATGGTGCCCATGGTTCAAAAAAACCATTCAAGGTCGTCCTCACCAACTTCTCATTTGACATGACTTCCCCAACAACTGTCAACTGATCATGTAGTTGAGTGTTCTTGGTGAGATAATTTGTCACCGTCTTTGATTTGGTCATCTTGATTTCTTTGAGCTTTTCCCTCAACACATCTTCCTGTTTGTATTGTTGCTTTGAAAAAGGTTCATCAGAGCTATAAACATCTCCCTGGTTGACTTCTTCTCAGATATGTGAGGGATCAAATGATCCTTCACCACATCTAAGATGATCCTCCTGGATTTCATGTCCTTCAACTCATGGGCGGTTAGGTCCTTTGGATTCGTCGGTGGGGTCACCTTTGTGTTAGCAAATTCCCACAATCTGTTCTCCATGAGAACCAATTTGACCCTTGCCTTCCAAGGCACAAAGTTCGATGCACCATTCAGCCTGTCCTCAAACCTGCTGCGACCATCTCCAAATAAAAAATTTACCGGGAAAACAAACCGTTGAAAAGAATGTGTGCATTCAAGCATGAAAACTGAAGAATTTTGTGCTTTGTCCTTCTACCCCAAAATTGATCTTTGGTTGCCTGGACCCTTGCCCGAGACCCATTGCTTGCTACCCGAGGTTGCTCGCAACCTTCTGCTGCTGCCCACGACTTATCTGGGGTTGCTTGAGCTTTTTGCTTGTTTCCCGACTACTTCTATGGGTTGCCCGAGCCCTTCTGGGTTGCTCGACGACTCTGCTAGGCATGCTCGAGGCTTCTTGGGCCCTATGCGGTCTTGGCTGCCAACTGGCTGCCTTGAAGGCCTGGTTGTATGTGCTGACAATTGGCCCTCCACGATCGTTCTCTGCTGCACCCGTGTGCTCCCCTGCGGCCTGGCCTCCTAACGATTGCTGCAAACTTAGGCTGCTGCAACTCGCTCCTTTATTCACTTGGTGGCTGGTGGCCTGTGTTGGCAGTTGTTGGCTGTAGTCGCTCCCTCTGTCGTGCGACCTCTCTTAGCCCTTACCTTTGTTGGCTTTTGCGCTTTTTCCCTGCACGCCCACCTTCCAGCTTTTCTCGTGCACTTCTCTCCACCCAGCTTACTCTGTTGTCACCCTGTAGTTTGTGACAATGTTGTCTTTCAGCACTGACGATTGGTCACTCATCTGCAACTTCTCCCACTGACTCTCACATTGCTCTAGCTCACGATTCTCCAACCACCGTCGACTATCTTCAATTTCTCAGCTTGATCCACAACTATCTTAGCTTGTATGTGCTTTGATTTGTAGTGTACATCAGTTGTACGACGACCACACGATTGTACTTTTTTTTGGTAGTTTTTTTGGAATTTATTTGTGTTGAGCCTGCAGAAAAATGAAAAATTTCCCATTGTTCCCCACCTGCAAAAATCATGATTTGTGTATACTTGGCTTGCTCAAAGATGATCACGCTCTAATACCATGTTAAATTTCAGACCCAACACCCGACAATTTATTTCTTAGTTAATGTTGATGTTTGTAGCATCGGACAGGTACTTCCACATCAATTTTGTGTCTAACATGTGGAAGTCATCCTTAATGCCTCTTAGGACTTGGGAGATTCACTTTAATAAAGTGATTATTAAAGTGAATTCTTTTTTGTAATTAATGGAGTTTATTTTAAGTCAAATGCCCAAATATTTGGTATCAATGAGTTAAATTAAATCCTAGCCATTAGATCATAAAGTGAAAGTGAGATCTAATTTCAACCATTGATCACTTTGGAGATCTAGGGTTTTGGATTTAGGGTAAACTCAGGATTATATAAGGTAGCGTAGGTGATAGGAGTAGACGCACACAAACTGAGATAAGAGATCTCATTGATTGGGTGGAGAAAGACTTTCATGTAAGTGTTCATGGGGAGGGTCCAAGGAAAGGAGTAAAAGTGAAGCAAAGGAGTAGCAACCATGTGTGATAGGCTAGGCTATTTGCTATTTAGTATTATTCGTGAGGTGTGCCATTATCTTAGGATGAGAGCCCTGATTTCATATTAATAAAATCAACACAATACTAGTTTTCCCTTAGGGTTTTTTCCAGCGGTTTTTACTCGAAAAAATACGTGTGTGAATGTGTATGGTTTCCTTATTGTGCTTCTGCTGATTTATTTACGTAGATCGTTAAACTCAGTTGTGCTTTTGTTTAGTAAATTTGCTTAACGAGTCTGTTACAACAAGGGTTTGCTAGGAAATACATTGTTGGGTGCTGGGTCTGAAATTTAACAAGGATTTCTCCTAGTCCCATGAGGCAATGTCCCCTATGAAATTTATCTCATAATTAGAAAAAGAAGCAATGATATAAAACTCACATTTTCTTTCTTAACCAACGTTATTATGGAGCACATCCATCTTCTTTTAAATAGCTCCCAAAATCCATGTGTCATCTATCAAGCAAATTTGTAAATGAATGTTTCCAAGTGTAGCAACGAGTGATCATTTTTGAGTAGTAGCAACATTCAATCTTGGGAGCATTTTGCAACCTAAAGTAGCAGGGAAGCTTGGATCAATGGAGGGAACTAGTTGGTACCAACTCTCGAGTACATGTTCATAATGTAGAGTGTGCATCATCCATAACTATATTAGGGGATGTCTATCTTGTGACATGGGGTTATTTTGAGGACATGTCCCCAAATTAGTGATGCTAAGATGTCTCCTAGTCCCATGAGGCAATGTCCCCTATGATATCTCATAATTATAAAAAGAAGCAATCATATAAAATTCACCTTTTCTTTCATAACCTACTTTTTTTATGGAGCACACCCATCCTCTTTCAAATAGCTCCCAAAATCCTAAATATATTATTTATTAAGCAAATTTGTAAATGAATACTTCCAAGTGTAGCAACGAGTGAGCAGTAGCAATATTCAATATTAGAGGAGCATTTTGCAACCTGAAGCAGTAGGGAATCTTGGATCAATGGAGGGAACTAGTTGGTATCGACTCCCGAGTACATGTTCATAACGTTTCTCTTTGCATTACAGTGAGATGATAAGGGGTTTAGTCTATTTTCTATTGACAATTTATAGTCATCCGCTTATGAAGAAAGTTATATTAGATTTGTCTGGAATAAGCTGAACATTTTAGTCTTTAGTTTCCAATTTTGTCATAGACAATTTTGGAGACAATTTTCTTGTTCTCTCTCATCCTTCTACCATTTGTCCATTTTAGATTAGTGTCATAGTCCTCTATTCCATCAAGAACTTTTGAGACAGGCAAGGGCATTTTCTCATACTTAACAAGCATTTTGCTCAACACTTTTTTTCCCTCCTTGGTTTCCAGAATTGATCGAGGAATCCTTCAAGCACTGAGAATGATTCCACATCTTTGTTTATCCCACCTTTGTCGGTCAAGGCTTCACTTTGCCTCCAAGCACATTAGCCAAAATGAGCCACTCTTCTTTTGATTTGAAAGGGAGGAAAGGCAAATTGAAAAAAAATTGAAGCTGAAAGTGGAAATATGCTTGTAAGTGGAATGGTGGAAAATATTCTATCAGAAAAGTCAAAGGGTCCTATTAAATAAAAAAACTCTCTTGTTCAGTATGTGACCAAATAGTAAAAAAACCAAAACATGGTGGTGGATCACACAAATAGGTATACTATTTTTGCAATGATGATTTTAGTGTTATAGCAGGGTGAAACAATTAATTCATTTTTGCATCACTAACAAAAGAAAATGGTTTGTGATAAGATCACCTTGCAAGAAAAGTTTGAAGCCATTACGTTGCAAATGTAAAAAAGATAGTAAGGCTTCACTTTGCCTCCAGGCACATTGGCCAAGATGAGCCACTCTTCTATTGAATTTTCGCTTAAGCAGTTAAGTGTATTCAATATTCTTTAACTTTTAACAATTAGATCAATAACAACATGCATAAAGATCACTAAAAGAAAGACATCCACAATATACACAAGATTTATCTTGGGAAACCATCTTGGGGAAGAATATCCAACAAAGCTTCTTCAATATAGATTCGTCAACAAGTGCAATGTCTCTCTCCAGGAGAGATTTCACGAAACGGAAGATAAGTAGAAGATAAACCCGAAACCCTAACCAGAACAGGGTAGTGCACCACTAGACCAAGATAGACCTCCAAAAGATAACCAAAACCCTCCACAAAACAACCCTACTTTGTAGCTGCGTCTCCTCCTAAGACTTGCACACTTTTTCTCTTGAGAGAGCTTGTTTTTTTGTTGTATTCTTCAAATGAGGCGTCTAGCCTCTTATAAATACAAGTTGAACCACCCTCTAATTAAGTCAGGGTTGACTTTACAAATATGACACTTTATATTTTACATTTGACTTTTACAAAGGCACAATAGGGGCCGACTTTACAAATACAATATAATATTGTTCTTTTAGGGTTTTGTCTTGGTCAAATACAATACAAATACATTAAGAATATCTTTTGATGCTACCCAAAACTTCAACCCTCCCTCTTAACTAGGAAGGTATTCTTCTGGCACGATCATCACGATCGCTTCTACACTTCTGTACACTTGACCATTGAAGAAGTTTTGTAACCACGTCATGCATCTAGGGTCTCATCATTCTTTCGAGCTTTATGTCATCACGGGACTTCATTTAGCTCATACAGAACTAGGAAAATCGCTAGCTCACACAGAATTTGGCATCTAGTTCATACAGAACTAGGAAACTCGCTAGCTCACACAAAATGTGGCATCTAGTTCATACAGAACTAGGAAACTTGCCAACTCACATAGAATTTGGCATCTAGTTCATATAGAACTAGGAAACTCGCTAGCTCACACATAATCTGAGATCTAGCCCTAGTTCATACACAACTAGGAAACTCGCCAGCTCACACATAAAGCTAGTCCTTCTCGTTGACACACCAGGCATCCAACTCACACAAAATCTAGGCATCTAACCACAAGGGTTAGGTGATGTAGTGCGCACACACTACCGATCTAGCTCAAGGCTAGGAAACACCTCCAACCACATAGGTTGGCCCTCTAGATTGAAAAGTTGGGAAAACTTGCCAGCCCTGAAGGCTTGACATCTGCTGACCTTGTGCGAGGTCATGTTGACTGGTGCCATAGTTAGTAATGTGCTCGTGAATGACTACTCGCTGCTGCTGCTGTCCTTGGAGCTGCATTTGTAACTCATCACTCCCTCTTACTAGGGATGTCCTTTTGGACCACACCAAGCTTGTCCTTGAAGTACACGAACTTCACCCTTGACAGAGGCTTGGTCAACACATCTTCTACATGCTCATCTGTAGCAACATACTGGAGCTTCACTACTCCCTTTTGCACCATGTCTCGGATATAATGGTACTTGATCTTGATATGCTTGGACTTGTCATGAAACACAGTGTTCTTAGACAACTTTATGTAACTCTGGTTGTCACAAAAGATACAAGTCGCCTCCAACTCGAGATCAAACAACCCTGCAAACAACTTCCGAAGCCACACTGCTTTGTCACTAGCTGAACATGCTGCTATGTACTTTGCCTCAATCGAATTGAGTGCCACACAAGCAATGTTGCCGAAGCGTGGGAGCGAAGCGGGAGCGGGAGCGGGAAGCGGGAGCGCGGGAGCGCATTTTTCAAAAAATGGTTGGGAGCGAAGCGTCTCCGGAGCGTTTATATATA
>ML779063.1:18737-36781 GCA_009831015.1 Picea engelmannii | reverse complement strand
GATGAAAATGAAAGATAAAGGAGAATGTCACTTTTACTTTAAGAATTTAACATTACCATTCATTACTAGGGTGGGTGAAATGGAGGGGGTGCGGGCCTCTTTAAATAGCCCTAGGGCCCACGCACACAGCCAAAAAAATAAAAAAAAAATAAAAAAAAAAACCAAAAAAATTGACTTTTTCGGGCTCATTTTCAGGGAGCGCTCGAGTTGGTTTGGGAGCGCTCCGGGAGCGCGGTTCCGGGTGGTCGGGAGCGCGTCCTACAGGTGCGGGAGCGTGGGGTGAAGCGGTTCGGGAGCACGCGGGAGCGGGACGCTTCGGGATAGGGCAAGGAGCGTGATTTGAGGGTCGGGAGCGCGGTTCGGGAGGGCGGGAGCGCGGCTGGGAGCGTGGTTCCAGGACGGTCCCACTCGAAGCGCGGATCGGGGGTTCGGACCGGGGGGGGGACGCTTCGGCAACACTGCACACAAGTTTGCTTCCTCTTGAGCCATGGGATCATAGCTGATCCCAAACTGAAGCAACATCCAAATGTACTCTTCCGGTTTGCGACACTACTGGCCCAGTCTGAATCAGTATAGTCTTGTAGTCGTATCTCATGATACAAAACATATCCGAGTCCATAGTCAACTGTACCTTTCAGGCATCTCAACACATGTTTTACTACAATCAAATGAACACCTCTAGGTTCAACTGTATATTGACTCAAGTCTCAACGTGTTCACCGCAGAACATATATCTGGCTTCCTGTTCGTTAAGTACATCAACGAACCAATCCTCTGTCTATACTTGGTGGCATCCATTGTCTCTAAAGATGTATCACTCAATAACTTCAGGTTTGTCACCATCGGTGTAGAGATGGCTTTACAATCCATCATTCCAATTCTCTTCAAGATTTCTAAAGTATATTTTTCTTGGTTAAGGAAAATCTCATCCGGTTTCTACCATACCTCTAGACCTAATAAATAATGCATCATACCCAACTCTTTCATCTCAAACTCTATAGCAAGCTTCCTCTTACTCTCAGTGATGAGCTTCTCGTCTCCTGTTAGAAACAGGTCATCCACATATAACAGTAATATCATTGGAACACCATCCACAACCTTGTAGTAAAGGTTGAAATCTACTTTACTCTTGGTAAAACCCAAGCTCATCAGAAAATTGTCAATTCTACCGTACCATGCCCTGGGTGCTTGCTTCAATCCATACAAGACTTTCTTCAACCTGCACACATGTGTCTGTTTGTCATGTGTCTCAAAACCTAGTGGCTGCTCCACGTACACTTCCTCTTCTATTACACCATTCAGAAAAGCTGTCTTCACGTCCATTTGGTGTACCTTCCGTTTCATTACTGCAATTATCACAAGTGCAACTCTAATCGAAGTGTATCTCGCCACAAGAGAAAATGTCTCCTCATAATCTATTCCTTCTTTCTGGGAGAAACGACGAGCCATGAATCTTGCCTTATATTTCTCGATACTGCCATCTGTTGAATGCTTTGTCTTATAGATCCATTTTGAACTCACCATTGTCTTCTCTTTTGGTCTTGGAACCACATCCCAAACATCATTCTTTATGATAGACTGGTACTCCTCAATCATGGCATCCTTCCATTCTTTCTTCTCTGCAACCACTTCATAACAAGTAGGCTCTCCATCAATGATATCACTTAACAATGCCACGTAACTGGAATATGGTCGTGGTTTCTTGCTTTTTTTGAAAGATCCATTTGGAGCACCATACTTCTCTGCATCTTGAATAATTTCTCGAGCCCAAGATGGCCTTCTCTTCTTTGTAGTCATATCTCAGGATGAATCTACAGATCTCTGTGGTTCTACCATATCATAATCTTTTGGAGCATGCTCTTTTGGTACAACATCATTGCCTGCATCTGTGTCTTTCGGAGCTTCATGTTTCTCATCATGGACCTCATCTGTATGATTCTGCCTTGATCTACTAAAAGCTGCATCCTCATCAAAGGTGACATCTCTGCTCGTCTCAATCTGTCGATGACCAGGGATGTAGACTCTATATGCCTTTAATGTTTCACTATATCCAACAAATATGCCCTTCTTGCCTGAAGGGTCCAATGGTCCAATTTCAATCTTTTATCCTTGGACAGCCAAATATCCTCAGTGGCTGACCTTTAGCTTTTCACCTGTAAACATTTTTTCTGGTGTCTTATTCCCAAGTACACGGTGGGGACTTCTGTTCTGCACATATACAACAGTCCTAGCTGCTTCTGCCCATAGATGCATCGGTAAGCTTTGATCATGAATCATAGCCTTCACTGCTTCCATGATAGTTCGGTTCTTTCTTTTTGCCACACCATTTTGCTGAGAATTATAGGGAGTAGAGAGCTCCCTTTTAATCCCAACTTCTATGCAGAATGGCTTGAATTCATCTGAGATGAATTCTCCTCCATTATCTGACCTCAGGATCTTTATCTTCTTTTCTACAAGTGCTTTGAATTCTTTGAACTTGTTAAATACTTTACTTTTAGATTTTAAGAAATAAATCCAAGTTTTACGTGAGAAATCATCAATAAATGAAACATAATATACATACCCGCTAAGTGAAGTCGCTGACATTGGTCCACATACGTTACCATCTTGCTTACGATCGATAATGCTTTGTAATGTATGTGAGCAAGTCTTCTATGCCATAACTCACTTGGATTTACGGTGTTGTGAACTAATGCGGAATCCGAGTGTCCCTTCAATTTTTATAGTCCTCCTTGAACACCAATCACAACAACATCATTAATAGTGTTTCCTCTTGGCCACATGAGAACTTCTCCATCAACGAAAACAACTCTGAATCCTTTCTCATCCGATGCTGAGATAGAAAGAAGATTCTTCTTCAAGCCAGGTACAAACAAAACATCCTTCATCTTCATAGGTTTTCCAGAAGCCAATCTATAAGATGCTTGTCCCACTCCTTTAATGGGATATTGATAGTCATCACCGAGCTTCACCTTATGAGGTGAATCCTTCTGAACTAATTCTGAGAGAGAATCCTTGTAACCTGTCATGTGCTTAGAAGCACCACTATCAGTAAGCCATGTGTCACTTCCATGAGTAATTGTTCCTGTAAGTGCTGATATCAAAACATATTCTTCACTTGAATCATCTCCTTTGGCTTTCTTCTGATCATGTTCATCGTCTTTTGTGGCATGAGTGGGATGTCTTTCATACTTTCCTTTTCTGACCTGATCTTTTGAGTGGGGATAGTTTCTTGCAATGTGTGCCATCTTCTGGTAGATGTAGCATTTGTAATTTGAATACTCCTTTTGAAACTTTTGTGTCTTTTGTGACCCTTGAGTCTTTTTGTGGGAGTGAACCTCTTTCTTGCTCTTTCCTTTTCTTGCATGTGCTGTTAGAGCTCGATTTTCATCATCGCCTAGTTTCTCTTCTCTTGCTGCCAATCTAGCTTCTTCTTGAGTGCAGTCCTCCCATACCCTGCTAAACCTTGTAAGCTTTCTTCTTGAATAGATTCCCTGAATGAATGATTCCCAAGATCTTGGATGACCATTCAATGTAGTCATCACCAATTCAACTTCTTCAACTATGTCTTCAATGGCTTCAAGCTGATCTCTGATTTGAGACACCCTCGTGAAGTAGGATTGAATGCTTTATGAACTCTGCATCTTCACACTCTTGATTTGTGTCCTCAATATCATCTTCCGGTTGATATTCTTGCTTTCATATAATCGGGATAGGGCATCAAACATTTGCTTTGGAGTGTTTAATGATGAAACATGAGGGATCAAGTGATCTTTGATAGAATTTGCAATGATCCTCTTTTCCCTAACCAAGTTCTTCTTGTTTTGCCTTGGCCTCATCTCCCTTTGGTTTTGGAACTTCTTCTTTGATGAAACCTTCTAGATCATTCTCTTCTAGAATCAACATCACTCTATACTTCCATGCTTAGAAGTTATCAACACCCTCAAGCTTCTCATCAAGCTTAGTGTTGGGAAGTCATCTTGCCTAGGAGTGAAAATACGACACGAAAATAAAAACTTTGCAAAGAAGGTTTATGATCTTACCAGAGAGTGTGCTATGCCAAGGTGATCTGCTCCAACTTCAGTCTGCAGTTGCCTAGACGCCTTGACCTAGGGTCTCATGAGGAAACCCTAATTTTTCAACTTGAGAATTTTGGAAATTTGATCCAAGGGAAAGATGTGCCCTCCTTAGGCGAACTCCTTGATGGCTTTATATTGACCAACGTCCTTCAAAAAATGGATGACGTCATCACCTAGGTTTTTATGCAGAAACCCTAATTTCATAAACTGCCAAAACTGCAAAACTGGTCCAGGAAAAAGATGCGTTAGGGTTAGGATAGTCTTCCTATGGATTTATCTTTCCCAACGAGTTCCTCCAGACTGTGAAAATGGCTTCTTTCAGGGCTTCTCTGATACCATGTTGAATTTTTGCTTATGCAGTTAAGTGTATTCAATATTCTTTAACTTTTAACAATTAGAACAATAATTGCATGCATAAAGATCACTAAAAGAAAGACATCCACAGTATACACAAGATTTATCATAGGAAACCCTCTTGGGGAAGAAAACCCATCAAAGCTTCTTCAATATAGATTCGTCAACGAGAACAATGTCTCTCTCCAGGAGAGATTTCACGAAACAAAAGATAAGTAGAAGATAAACCAGAAACCCTAACCAGAACAAGGTAACACACCTCTAGACCAAGATAGACCTCCAGAAGATAACCAAAGCCCTCCATGAAACAACCCTACTTTGCAGCTGTGTCTCCTCTTAAGACTTGCACACTTTTTCTCTTGAGAGAGCTTGTTGTTTTTTTGTTGTATTCTTCAAATGAGGCGCTTAGCCTCTTATAAATACAAGTTGAACCACCATCTAATTAAGTCAGGGATGACTTTACAAATATGACACTTTATATTTTACATTTAATTTTTACAAAGACACAATAGGGCCAACTTTACAAATACAATATAATATTGTTCTTTTAGGGTTTTTTCTTGGTCAAATACAATACAAATACATTAAGAATATCTTTTGATGCTACCCAAAACTTCAACATCTTCTTCTGATAGTGAAAGGGAGGAAAATAAATTGAAAAAATTGAAGCAGAAAGTCGAAGGGCAGTTGTAAGTGGAATGGTGGAAATTAATGCTCATCCAATTTTCTATCAAAGAAGTCAAAGGGTCTTTTCAATCCAAAGAACCTCCTTGTTCAATACGGGACTAAATAAGGAAAAAACCTAAATATATTAGTGGGCCACACAAATGGTTACACTATTTTTGCAATGATGATTCAAGTGTGATATCAGTGTGAAACAATTCATTTTTGCATCACTGGTAAGGGAGAATGGTAGGTGCTAAAATCAGCCCGCAAGAAACATTTGAAGCCATTATGTTTCAAATGTAAAATGATAGTGAAGGAACTGTTGGAAGCAAAAATATTATTAACGAGGCCAAGTTGGTATTACAAGGTCTATTGAAGTTGGTCAAGCGCTGAAGTCTTCTTCTTTGAAATGCTTTTTAGAGGAGCCATAAAACAAATTTATAAACATGCAAGTCTATGAAGGTGCAAGTGAATCCATATCCAAGCTTTGGCTCCAAGTGGCAGAGAAACCATATCGTCTTAAACATGTCAACCCCCAACTCAAACTTTGGGAGCCGGATTTGATCCGATTATAGAAACTTTTCTTGAATGGATATGGTGCCTAATGAAAAGCTGCATGACAATGACGTCTCCACAAGAAAATAAACCCATTAATCTAATGGCATTCCACATGCTTTTGTCAACCTGCTAGACCGTCCACTTGTCTTCAAAATAAAACCTCTCTAGTGTAGGGGAGCAAGAAATAACATTCTATTTTCATCAACGGTCCAGAGCCAAAATGTTTTGGCAATTAAACAATTATACAAGACATGCTTAACTGTCTCAGGTTTGTTATAGACCACACAACCTCCATCAATAGAAGTAGAGCAATACAAGTGATTCTTTTCTGTCAGACTATTATGAAGAGCCAACCATCCCAAGACACGTGTCTTAAAGGAAGAATAAGGCTTCCAGATGCCTTGACAAGTTGACACCATAGTTACGTTGATTGCTTGATTGTAGAGACGCTGAAGTTACATGTGTTGATGTTTGGACAACATTGGAAAGACATTCTACTAGATTAATAATTAATAATATGATTATTACTTATTAAACAATATTATTATTTATAATATTATTAATGTAATAATATATTTATAATATAAAGTTTAAATATATATAATAAAGTATAAAGTATAAATATAAAGTATATTTATATTATATGTATAATATAATATAAAATATAAATATATTTATTACCCAAGGGACGCATCTCTTCATGGATGGTCACCATAGTCACATATGTTCTCTATATATAGAACACTCGTCATTGTAATAAAATATTCATTCACATACAATATCATCTCTTGAAAATTCAACATGGTATCAGAGTGGGACTGGGCTTGACTCCCTCATAGGAGGGCCCAGGAAAATGAGAGTAGAGTAAAGTCTTGGGAGTGTTAAATTTATGGGGTTGTTTCAATCTCTATGTACAACATATTTACTTTTTACTCCTACCTAAATTATAGAAAGAATTCCATAAATTATGGTGGGCAGTAATTTCTAGTAAAAATGTCTAATTACCTAAATATGAGGAATGTACTGCATATTTACTTCTACGGTTCTATCTATATTTATGCAAAGAATCGCATGAATTATGGAGGAACAATTTAACAAAGTCAAATACTATGTGGATGGATTATAACCAAATTAATCTTTGGGTAGTTACGAGAGGTATTCTCCAACTATTTATAAGAAATAAAATAAAATAAAATTTTAAATTTAATTTTCAAAGAGACGTGTCTTTTTGGATCAATTTAATATTACTATAAAAAGACAGAGCAATAGACACATATTTTTCTCACACGTGGGAAGTGATTTAAGGAAGAGATCGAAGTTTCTAAGTAGTTGAAATTTTCCGACTGTAATTACCAATGTTCCACCAAGATTCCGGGATGGGGGGACGCGGGTGTGGGGAGACGCACAAGGGGGACGTGTGGAAGTACCCCCAAATTTTAGGGATTTTTGGGAAATGGGGGACGTCACATATATAATATAAAAAAATATAAAAAATAAATTAAAAAAATAAAAATAATAATGATAATATGATAAATCTCAACAATAACATAAATTAATTTTATATATATTTGTTTTTAAATTTTTTTTTTTTAAATTAAATATTTTCTTTTTTAAGTCTTACTGGGCAAAATTTTTTTTGGGGGGACTTCTAGGAGTCCCCCTTTTCAAGGGGGGACGTCCAGGAGTCCCCATTTTGGGGAGTCTCATCCCCCACCTTGGGGAGTCGCGTCCCCCCAAGTCCCCCCGCGTCTCCCCAAAAAGGGGACGTGGGGAAACGTCCTCCCTGGAGTCCCCCGTCCCGGGGACGTGGGGGACGCGTCCCCTACGACCCCCACCCTGGGACGCGTCCCCGTGGAACACTGGTAATTACTTAGTGATGTTCTAGAGTTTACTAAAATAATATTGTTGGAAGTAATTACCACTTGCGGAAAATTGTGCTTGTCTAAGTTAATACTAGAAAATCAACATGGTTAGCCGTATGACATCGAGTATATGACATTTTGAGGGTCACTGTATATAGTTGTGCAAAGGAGCCATAATGACAGTCGCAAGAAGCAACACGAAGCAATAATATCCAGACATAGAGTTGTTCACATCCATGTAACGAAGAAGAAGAGGAGGTCAGCACATGCAGAGGGAGCATATGACTTCGAAGACTATATAGCCTCAGAGGGAGTGATGGCTTCAGATGCTTTATGCGGGAAACTGGACAATCTCATGATGACATGTTGTAGCTATTAGAGAGCTACCCATCGGCTCTGGATGCATGCTGTGAAGTCACTGTGGATTTCTTGTGATGTATAGATTCGTGTGTCCGACAGTCAATGGTCATGAGATCATGTGGATGGCAACAATGTTCCAGTCTGTGCTGGATATAATACCTTTCTCATTAAGAGGGAGTGTTGAGATTTTATGTAATTTTAGAAGTTATTCTTAAGTGTTAATGTTTTAGCATTGGGCTGACATTCTCCCGAGATTGGTCATGGTGATTTGACCAATGGACAATGGCCTTGACATAGTCTTCTAATGATCCAGGTGGAGATCGGTGCCCACCCACCTATTCTAACTAGCTCAAAACTGTCTTCTGACAATTTACTATTTTTAGCAGTTTTTTCGGTTCCTAAACTTTTGGGGCCATTTTGAGGTTCTAATTGAAGTTTTTTCGGGATCAAGCACCTCAATGATAGCCAAAGACTTTGATTGAGCCCCCAAAATGAATCTACTCGACGATACCTTTCCAATGAGCTATCGTGCGCCCCAAACGAAGATCGTATGCCAAAGTTATGCCCCTGGGAAGTTGATACACCAAACAACCCAAAATGGGGTCCACAAAACTGTTGGCTTTTCATCTTCCCTGGTTAGGGTTTTGGATTTTTTTTTATGTTAAAAAGGCCTTTGGAGCCTCACTGTAATCCATCTTCTTGCGAATTTGAGTAGCCGTCACATCTCTTTTCAGAGATAAGCTGCCACCATTCTAACAAGTCTTTCACTCTATATTTCTACAGTTTTGTACATTTCGCTCATTAATAGAAATTGTGTATTATTGTATCTCTGTGTTTATGGTTACATCCCTGATATATTTTTGTTATATTATTGGATGTTTGAGATATCTTTGTACGTTTCTTTATTATATCTCTGCTCTCATTTCGTGCCGAAAATAATTCGGATCAGTGGTATCAGAGCAGATTGCTCTTGATCGATTTTCAATGCATGTCCCCGACGAGGTCCGAGTATAGCAAGTTGGATCTCGAGCTTGTCTTTCTTGAGGACAATCACTCTCGCACCCCCAAGAAACCCTCCATGGCGAAAGAAAACAAAAACGACAGAGCAGACGTTTCTACTAATCTGTTGCTTGAGCAAGCTGTCATGTGATAGAGGTACAAAATGATGGACAATATTTCCCACATCCTTCAACGCTTGCCGATAACAACAGACGCGTCTTCATCAATTGACCACTTTGGAAGCACCTCTCCTTTCAAGGTACAAGTCAATTTTGATATTCTCGTATTTGAAGGACAGATAGATGTAGATGCCCTAGAAAAATGGTTAAATCTGCTAGAAGGTTATTTCTTTGTTTACAATTTCTCCGACAGGGAAAAGATCACCTTCACACTCCTTAAGGCTCTCCCCCATGTCAAACATTGGTGGGAAACTTACTGGGAGCAAAGTTCCATAGAGTCGTCTGGAATATATGGGGCTGATCCCACTTGGGATTTTTTTGTGGATGCGGTCAAGGAACAATATTACCCTCTTGGTAACTATGATGGACCACACTGTGTCAAGAGAGGGGCCAAACAGTGCCAGAGTTCACCAATACCTTCCATACCTTGGACACCAAGCTGGGTATCAAAGATTCTGAGCGACATTTGGTTCTGAAATACCATGGGTCTCTACACAGATACATCCAAACTGAAATGGATTTTTTGGACATTTCATCACTGGGTACTGCTTATTGATATGCTGTTAAAATCGAGCAGAAATTTAAGCACTAGAACAAGCGAGAGTTCAGGTCTGCAAACTGCAACAATTGAAGAATGGTAAAGATGGTTCTAACAACCAGCCTTTAGAAAACCAATCTAAGCCACATGAAAATAAGGGTAATAGGAAAACAAAGGACACTGGAAAGTGGTGCGATTTCCACAAAAGCCCCTGGCACAACATTGATGAATGCCGCTCAAAACAATCATTGGTGGCCGAGATCAAAGAAAAGGAGCTGAACCCTGATTCAGAATCTGATGCAAAAAATAATGGGAAAAGACAGATCATCGATGCAGACCTCACTTCTACAGTTGCGATCGCAACAATTCAACCAGAAGAACCAATAGATCCTGAAGAGGGGGAGCACCTTTTTCATTCACAGATGTGGTTGAAGGGGACCCCGTTGCATTTTATTGTTGATAGCGAGAGCCAAAAGAACCTCATCTCAACAGAGGTCGTCAAACCGTTGGGATTATCGACAACACCACACCCACAACCATACAACATCGGGTCGCTTCGCCAAGGACGAGATCTCCGTGTCAGTCAACAGTGTCGATTGTCATATGGCATCCAGCCCATCAAGGATGAAGTATTGTGTGATGTTCTTTTGGGCCAACCATATATGTGGAAGCGCCATGCTATTTAGCTTCTTCACAGTCTGTTCAAAAGGTGAACAGAAGAACACCACAACCATTGCAGCCTCAGTCCAAGCACATTCTGTCCAGCAGGAGTCAGTTGACAAGATTGAAGCAAAACACAAGGATTTCTTCTGCACATAGTCATCTCATGTAGCTAGACTGGTTAAAAAGGTCCAACCCTTCCAGCCACAGGGTCGTGACAACCTTCAACAAGCTAAGCAACGCGAGAGCCAAAAGAACCTCATCTCAACAGAGGTCGTCAAACCGTTGGGATTATCGACAACACCACACCCACAACCATACAACATCGGGTCGCTTCGCCAAGGACGAGATCTCCGTGTCAGCCAACAGTGTCGATTGTCATATGGCATCCAGCCCATCAAGGATGAAGTATTGTGTGATGTTCTTTTGGGCCAACCATATATGTGGAAGCGCCATGCTATTTATGAGTCTCGACCCCGTAATGTCATTGTTACTCTAGGGGGTCATCTCTACAGGATACCAGAGGTAGTTCCAATTACTGTCCCACCTAAACAGTCCCACAAGGTAGTATCTCATACTACAAAATTCAGCTTCTTCACAGTCTGTTCAAAAGGTGAACAGAAGAACACCACAACCATTGCAGCCTCAGTCCAAGCACATTCTGTCCAGCAGAAGTCAGTTGACAAGATTGAAGCAAAACACAAGGATTTCTTCTGCACACAGTCATCTCATGTAGCTAGACTGGTTAAAAAGGTCCAACCCTTCCAGCCACAGGGTCGTGACAACCTTCAACAAGCTAAGCAACGCAACTTCTCGAACAAGGCAAGCAACTCATCAAGATGTAGATTCAACAAATGATTTTCTCTTTCCTCGAGAACTCAACGCAATGGAGACCATTGCTTCTTAAGGAGGCCGGATTGATCTATGTGGACATTGGTGGCTACCTACCTATTCCAACTGACTCAAAACAGTCCTGTGACAATTTACTATTTTTAGCAGTTATTCGATTCCTAAACTTTCGAGGCCCTTTTGAGGGCCTAAATGAAGTTTTTTCGGGATCAAGCACCTCAATTACAACCAAAGGTTCTGATTGAGCCTGCAAAATGAATCTAGCCGACGATACCTTTCCAATGAACTATCGTGTGCCCCAAACAAAGATTGTATGCCAAAGTTATGCTCCCGGGAAGTTGATACACCAAACAACCCAAAACAGGGTCCACAAAACTGTTGGCTTTTCATCTTCCGGGGTAAGGGTTTTGGATTTTCTTTATGTTAATAAGGCCTTTAGAGCCTCATTGTAATCCATCTTCTTGCGATTGTGAGTAGCCGTCACATCTCTTCTCAGAGATAAGCTGCCACCATTCTAGCGAGTCCTTCACTCTATATTTCTACAGTTTTGTACATTTCGCTCATTAATAGAAATTGTGTATTACTGTATCTCTATGTTTATGGTTGCATCTCTGATATATTTTTGTTATATTATTGGATATTCGAGATTTCTTTGTACGGTTCTTTATTATATCTCCGATCTCATTTCGTGCCGAAAATAATTCAGATCATTTAAAGACATAAGACCCAAAGTGTGTGGCTTTCGACATCCAGAAGGACTGAAATTCTTCTTGTGGCATAGGATGGAAACATGATCAGGAAGAGTGGTCCTTGTAGTCATAGAACACTCCGTTGAGTACGTGACAATTGTGGGACACTTAGTGTGCAGATTGAAGAAGGCTTTATATGGATTAAAGCAGGCACCCAAAGCATGGTGTGAAAAAGCTCATCTCAAAGTGTAAGAGAAAAACTAGTTGTTGAGTTTGAAATGAAAGATCTTGGGATGATGCATTACTTTTTGGGTCTCGAGGTATGGCAGAGACCGGATGAGATCTTTCTGAATCAAGGGAAGTATTGAGATCTTTCTGAATCAAGGGAAGTATATAGTAGAAATCCTGAAGAGGTTCGGGATGTTGGATTGCAAGGCAATGGCTACACCTATGGCATCAAATCTGAAGTTGCTGCAGGATACGACTTTAGAGACCATGGATGTTCCTTTATACAGGGAGATGGTGGGTTTGTTGATGAACTTCACGAACACAAGACCGAATATATGTTTTGTTGTGAACACCCTGAGTCAATATATGGAGCATCCCAGGTAGGTTCATTTGGTCGCAACAAAACATGTGATGAGCTACCTTAAGGGTACATTGGATTATGGTCTCAGGTATGTGACAAACCATGAGTTTGGTTTACATGGATATTCGGATTTAGATTAGGCCGACAATATTCCTGATTGGAAAAATACTTCGGTATAGTGCTTTAGTCTAGGCTCCAGTATGGTTTCATGGAGCAACATGAAGCAGTTGTGTGTAGCACTCAGTACGACTAAGGCAGAGTGTGGCGGCATGTGCAGCAAGTCGCAAAGCAGTGTGGCTTCGGAAATTGTTGAATATTGGACTGAATTTGACTTGTAGGTAAGACCTACAAGAAGAGGATGTTGAGACTTGTTCTGGAGGACAAGTGATGAAGTTAGAAGGTTGAAGATCCAGTTGATATTCAATGCTCGAGAGGGAGCCAAACAGTCAATTCTAGAGGGAGTTGGGTACTATAGTAAAGAGCAGGAGGCTTTGATGAATGCAAGAAGCAGTCACGTGTGGCGCTCAGTACGACTAAAGCTGAGTATGTGGTAGCATGTGCAGCAAGTCGTGAACCAGTGTGGCTTCAGAAATGGAAGACTATTGGATTGTATTTGACTTGTAGGTAAGACCTACAAGAAGAGGATGACGAGACTTGTTTTGGAGGACAAGTGATGAAGTCAGTAGGTTGAAGATTTAGTTGATATTTTGTGCTCGAGAGGGAGTTGGACGGTCAGTTCCAGGGGGAGCTGGGTACTACAATAAGGAGTAAGAGGCTCAGTCAGATGCAGGAAGAAGTCATGTGTGGCGCTCAGTATGGATGAGGTTGAGTATTTGGCAGCATGTGCAGTAGCAGTGTGGCTTCGAGGACTGTTGTTTGGGTTATTTGGTCTTGGACTGGAGGCAACCTGCATTTGGTGTGACAACCAGAGTTGCATGAAGTCGTTAGAGAACCACGTGGTCTATGACAGGTTGAGGCATATCGAGATCAAATATTTCTATATCAAGGATATGGTGCAAAAGGGAGCAGTGAGGCTCCAATTTCGTGACTATAGAGGATCAAGTTGCAGACGTGTTTACCAAGCCTCTGTCGAGGATGAAGTTTGAGTACTTCAGGGACAAGCTTGGCGTGGCCCCTCTTTAGAGGGAATGTTCTCATCCAGCATGAAAACAGGGCTGGCATTGAGTGTTCTCATCCAGCATGAAAAATGGCTGATACTGAGACATGTGGAACTCATCCAGCATGAAAAAGGGCCGGCATTGAGTGTTCTCATCCAACATTAAAAAGGGCTGGCACTGAGATAGGTGGAACTCATGCAACATAAAAAAGAGCTGGCACTGAGTGTTCTCATCCAACATGAAAAAGGGTTGGCACTGAGACATGTGGAACTCATCCAACACGAAAAAGGGCTGGCATTGAGTGTTCTCATCCAACATGAAAAAGTGCTAGCTTTGAGATAGGTGGAACTCATCCAGCATGAAAAAGGGTTGGCACTGAGTGTTCTCATCCAGCATGAGAAAGGGTTAGCACTGAGATAGGTGGAACTCATCCAGCATGAAAAAGGGCTGGCACTGAGTGTTCTCATCCAACATGAAAAAGTGTCGGCACTGAGACAGGTGGATCTCATCTAGCAAGAAAAAGTGTTGGCACTGAGACAGGTGGATCTTATCTAGCATGAAAAAGGGCTGGCACTGAGACCGAGGGTGCACATGATCAGGTACTGATGCATTGCAGGGTAGTGGATGTCCTGGGGACATGTAGTTATTTGAGAACTACCCACGGGACTTGGATGTATTGGCTATGAAGTCACAAGGGTGCACATGATGAGGTACAGATGCATTGCGAGGTAATGGATGCCATGGTGACATGTTGAAGCTATTTGAGAGCTACCCACAGGTAATCTTCAGAGGTAATCTTGGCATAATGTAGAATGTCTCCCACGCTGAGGAGTGTTGATGTGTGGGCAACATCGGAAATACATTCTACTAGATTAATAATTAATAATATGATTATTGATTATTAAACAATATTATTAATTATAATATTATTAATGTAATAATATATTTATAATATAAAGTATAAATATATATAATAAAGTATAAAGTATAAATATAAAGTACTCCTTGAAAGCACAAAACTCCTTGAAAGCTTTCCGTGTGTACTCACCTCCTGTCTGACCTAAGAACCTTTATCTTCCTTCCTGTCTCATTCTCCACAAGAGCCTTAAACTCTTGGAAGCGATTGAAGACTTCATCTTTGGTCCTCATGAAGTAGATCCAGATTTTCTTGGAAAAATTGTCTATGAATGTGACAAAATACTCACACCCTGTCAAGGATGCTGAAGACATAGGCCCACATACATCTGAGTGCGCTAAATCCAATGTGCCCTTTGATCTACTGTCACTACTTGGAAAATATGTTTTAGCATACTTTCCCAAGGCACACCCTTTACACACATCACTATGCTCAGAGGATGTTAAGTGCCCCGTGGTGTAAGTGAGCCATCCTTTTCTGCCATAATTCTCCCATATCCTTAGTGCTGCTGATCAACGCCTGAGGTGACTCAAACTACAACCTGTATAACTTGCGTGACCCGATCCCTATCATCTTGGCTTGCTTTGACCCCCTGGGCTGAATGTACACTTTGTTTCCTTTAAAAGACACATCATACCCCTTGTCCTGAAGCATCGAAATTGATATCAGGTTCTTGGTCATCCTTGGTACGACAACACATTTGTAAAGCTAAATTTCTTGCCTGACTCCCTCTGAAAGGTAACAATCCATCTTCCCAGTGGAGTACATTTCAACTTATTCCCCATATGTATATCAAAAGTCATCTCCTCCTCTCTGAGACTGGAGAATTATTTTCTAACTCCTATCATATGATATGACGCACCACTATCAATATACCACACCCCTGTGTCCTATGTGCCTGAGCTAGAAAGGCAAGCGATGAGTGAGAAATCCTCATCAAACTTGGAAGAAAATTCATCAATGTCCGCTGAAGCTACTGTTTTAGTCTTCTTCTTATCCTTCTTTTTGTTGGGACATTGACTCGCATAATGACCTGTTTTGTGACAGGCAAAGCACTTGACTTTGCTCATGTCATGTTTCTTCTTACCTTTGGAGGTCTTCCCACTAACTGAGCCTTTCTTGGATTTTGCTTTGCCCTTTCCTGCAAGAGCAATGTTCTCTTTTTCGTCACCCTTTTCATGACTGTTGCTGCCACTGAGAGATGCTAACCTCAACTCCTCTTGCATGAAGTCATCCCACAATCGATCTCAATCTGGAGTGTGTTCCCTGGCAACAATGCCTCTCACAAAGACATCCCAAGACTTGGAGAAGCCATTCAAAGCTATCCTCACAAGTTCAGTGCCATCCACTGTTACTCCTACAGCTGCCAATTCATCTTTCACTTGTCTAAGTCTGATGAGGTAGGAGAACACACTTTCCCCCTTACCCATCTTGGTATTTCTGAGTTTCTCCTTCAAAACCGTCTTTCTATTTAGGTTTGAATTCTGGTACAGTTAATGATGGCTTCCCACATCTTCCTAGTTGTATCCAATCCCGAAAGGTGAGGGACTATGTGGTCCTTGATCCCATCCAGAATGATACGCCTTGCCTTGGCATCATTTTTTTTGTGAGCTTCTGCTTGCTGTGCATCAGCTGGAACAATAATAGTTTTCTCTGCAAATTCCTCGAGCCCATACTTCTCCAATGGCAGCAATATGCGCTCCTTCCAAATGCCAAAGTTAGATGCCCCATCTAACCTGTCCTCAAATTTGATACCTGAAATAGACATTTCTGCAAAACCCTTCTCTCACAACCTCCTAGATCTGAAGAATACTTGCTGGCTTAAAATACCTGTGTGAATCCTTGGCTTCCTTCTAAAAGGCAAAGCTCTGATACCTGTTATTTTTCCTTAAACTCAGCAAACTAATTTTTGCATCCAATAATTTTTATACCCAGAAACAAAAAAGCAATACACAGATCTGATTCTGAACTATGAAACAAAAATATCACCGAGTAAATAACTTGCAATGCACACAGCAGAATAAATCAGAAACCAATCACACAATTAATAGACAGCAGAGATACTCTGGAAACCCCAACTCCGTTGAAAACCAACAAACAAGGGTTTCTTATTCTGCTCAACAAATCCAGAAAATGTAAATTTTTAACAATAAAATTCTGTGGCCAAACTTGGCACATATCTTACCTCCTAAAATCAGCGTTGGATTGAGCCCTAGGCTCCTGAAAATTCTGTCCACCTGCACACAGCCCTTACAGCTCTTCACTGGTTATTGGTTGGCTGGAGATGAAGGTAGAACCCTTCCTATCTCCTACGGAATTTCTCTCCAAACGATTCTCCTCACACCCACTTTCGATTTGCTGCAGAAACCCTCTTGGTGTCACTCACCAACTCAATGATCTTCTCAAGTCACCCTCCTTGATTATAAATTTCCACAAGTGGTTAACTTTTGACAAGTGGTTAACTCTTAACAAGTGATTAAGTTAACAAGTGGTTAACTTAACAAGTTGTTTACTCCTAAATGACTTGGAGATACATTAAATCATTTGTCTTTGGATTGCATGACACCTTGCCTAAGCCAAGACACCTGTCCTCGTTACAATATTTTAACAAACTTTTTAACAAAAATTGAGTCTAGGAAGATCTTAAAGTTTCTTGGCTTATGCTTGTAGATGGAGAACCGAGTAGCAGAATACATAGAAGAAGTACAATCCTTGTTGTGGCGGGTGGGGGTCTTTTTGTTTCTTGCACTGACATGACATCAGCAGAGTGTACCTAGGTGGAGAGCCAAGTACCAGAATACAGCGAAGAAGTACAAACTTGGCACACATCTACCTCCGAAAATCAGCACTGGATTGAGCCCTAGGCTCCTGAAAATTCTGTCCACCTGCACACAGCCCTTACAGCCCTTCACTGCTTATTGGCTGGCTGGAGATGAAGGTAGAACCCTTCCTATCTCCTACAAAATTTCTCTCCAAACCATTCTCCTCACCCACTTTCAATTTGCTGCAGAAACCCTCTTGGTGTCACTCACCAACTCAATGATCTCCTCATGTCACCTTCCTTGCTTATAAATTTTCACAAGTGGTTAACTCCTAACAAGTGATTAAGTTAACAAGTGGTTCACTTAACAAGTTGTTAACTCCTAAATGACTTGGAGATACATTAAATCATGTGTCTTTGGTTTGCATGACACCTTGCCTAAGCCAAGACACCTGTCCTTGTTACAATATTTTAACAAACCTTTTAACAAAAATTGAGTCTAGGAAGATCTTAAAGTTTCTTGGCTTATGCTTGTAGATGGAGAACCGAGTAGCAGAATACCTATGTTGCATGGGGACCCGTCCCCCCCCAAAAAACCCGCGTACCCACTGTTCCCGCATTCTGGGGACTTGGGGACCCTTAGGAAACTTACCCAAATTGTTGGGGACTCCATTGGGGACTCGGGGACTTGCTGGCCGTCCCCAAGACGTTCCAGACAAATTTTAGGGACGTTCCGGACAGATTTTGAGGATGTTCTAGGAAGATTTCAGGGATTTTTTTGGGCAGATTTTGGGGATATTCTGGGCATATATCTTCAGTCTTGAAAATCATGGAAATTGATGATTGGACAATAAGATCATTTTTCCC
>ML779062.1:2085427-2104448 GCA_009831015.1 Picea engelmannii | reverse complement strand
GGGAAATGTATTGCGGCTATGTATGTTGGCGAGTATTGTATTCTGAGAGAGGAGACTGTGAGAGAAATAAGAGGAAGTTACAATGGGTTTTGTTGTAGGTTGTATCCCTTCATTTTGCTTGATAATAATAAAGAAAGGACCTAACAATTTCTCTGGTGGACGTAGCCCATACTGGGTGAACCACGTAAATCTGTGTCTCTCTTGTATTGTGTATCTTCTTTGTTTTGTTTCCGCATTTGTTTTATTTTATTGCTTCGCAGTCCTGTTTTTCTAACAGGCCCATCTATTTTACCTTCACATATCTCTATGGAAAATAATTTTTCTCTATTCTATGTGAAACTCTAAGTGCAATCATTCTCAACTTCTATTCATCAATATGCATAATAGTCTCTGTTCTAATTGGATTTCAATCTTGGATTACTCATTGGAATTGCCAAGACCAATGCTCAAACAAAATAAGGGGCACTTTGTTGTGATGAAATGTTTAAACACATAACTCCATTTGTTATGCATTCATATATGTAGATGGTTGGAAGTGAACAATCTTCATCCCTACACTCTAATTCTTCCAACCAAATAGAGCTTGCAATGTCAATTAAATGACATACTCTATGTGCAAGACCAACATTATAACTCTACCATCTAGATGCATGAAATAAATCTATTTAGATTTATGTTCAAATTCAATCCATAATGCACTTTGTAACTCTATATACCAAAATAAAATAAAACTATATTGTGTAAGCCTTCTTAGCCGCTAATTACTAGTATGCAAAAGAATGGATCTACTTACTCAAATTCCAACACTCAAAATATGTTTGTAAAGATTGTGTATCAAACTCTCTAATTGATCTATGTGAGCTCCAACTCTATTAATTACTTTCTCACTGGCCATTCATAGAAATAACAATTACATATTGTAGCATCCTACCAAAAAACAATTCTCTGATACCAATTTGTCACATGCCCAACTACCTAGTTGAGGCACGTTACTACATAATTGACTATCATTCAATTTAAATGAAGAAGTATAGACAACATAAGGTACGCACTAATGCAAATATCATTAATAATCAAACTCATGAATGCAACCAACTTAAATATGCATTGCAACAATTAAACATATACAACGTCATTCATATAAATAAAATAGAGAGTAAATGTAGCATCCAATCATAGCATTAAAATTGTATAATGACACAATGATTATAACACTTATATTTGAATACGATTTACACTACCGACAATAGACAAAGGACGTTCCACACAACCATAGACTCTACTACGCCAATTCTCTCAGCAACAAGTCACCCCCTAGCTGGGGATATGAATCCACAAGGACAGAAAAGATCATATGGGTGTCTACAGTCCACTATAATAGCTTAATACCCACTAAACTCACTGTGACACAACTCCTACAACAATTCCAACCACCCAAGCCTCTTCCCCATCATCATGCACAACCTAAGGGGTGAGATTTGATTCTCTGCATCACAGTCCCTTAGACAATATCCACCCCCTCCAAGGCTCCAACACATACCGACCAAGAATCTCTCTATTGGGGGATTAACGAAATCCATCTGCAATAGGAGTGCTCACACAACAAGCTCACTTTCTCATGGGTGATTTCTCAACAAGATATCACTCACATGCATAACAAACTCATTTTCAGCATAATTTTTAGCTTCAACAAGTTGTCTTCAATACCCACTATGGTTGGTCGCTCTTTCCCCRTACTTAGGTATGGTTTCCCTCTCCTCTTKCTAACTATAAAAACTTCCCTATTTTCCTACTCGAATTTTCTTCTTTTCACATGCTTACTTGATTCTTACTTTCCCCCAAAATCTGACTACACTCAACCCCTGTTTTCTTAACTGAGTGGGATGACTTGGACTCACTTAACCTCTTACATGAATTCAATGATTTGAGTCCTTAATAAGTCAAAGGGATAAATGGCTAAATGACAAACTGATTAATGAAGATGGCTTAAGAATCTCAAGGCATAAGAAAACTCCTCAAACTCCCATTAAACCCCCCTCTTTTGTGGAATCATATCCCCCCATTACTCTGGTCCTTCTTGTTATAGCAATTTTTGCCACACTCCATGCATATTGCTTTGATGGCCTTCCATTTCCCTCTACAGACTCAAGATCCCCCATGTTGTTCACTCTAGAGTCAAAATACAATTTTTTGTCAATATATGTGGGCCACAGTTAGACATCTCACGTATACACAGGTTGCTCCATTACAGCTCGCGTACATTAGGTTTTGTGCTAAAAAATTAAAAGTATGTCGGGTTTCCACGCCATGTCACGAGATCCATGATCCTTGACCTTCCATATACTAGAAATGCTCTGACCCGACTCTTCAATTCCATTTGGAGGCCCTATAAATTGAGCCATATACAAGCCTTGGACACACACATCATTGAAAGCAAAGACACTCTGGAGAAATTTCACTTCATATTGAATTTGCATCCCTTTGTCCTTGAAAGTTTGAACTTCTTATGTTCATCCCCCAAGCTCTTCCTATCTTGAGAAGGAGAAACTCAATTGCTCCTACTACTTGTGAGATTGCCTTTGCAGAGGATTGAAGTGGTGAAGACCCAACTTCAGGGACTTGGTTTCTTGGTTCTGATATGTGTCGTTACAGAAGTTTGTCACCTATGTACTTTTGTTGATTACATTAATAGAAATACTCTTTTCTCGTCCAATTATATGTCACAAGTATTTAAATTACTTTCCATGTGCATATTTGTTATACATGTTAATGGATTATGCTAGTTTATATACTAACTTTCTATATAATTTCTATATGCTTGTATATCTTGATTGTTGAGGACAAGTTGCAGGCATCAAGCTTTTGGCTGTGAGCTCAGTCGATGTCTTCTTCGGATGTTCATACAAGGTAAGCTCTTAGCCTTCTCTTGTTAGCATTTCTATTTATCTAGCATACTTGAGTTTAAAGTTGATTTTTGGGTGTCGTTTTGTCTGTTGCGGTTTACTCCTTGCCATAGAGATTTTCCTCGTAACACTTCTTTGTCTATAGTTAGTAGAGTATTTCATTTTTTTATTTTGCATGTACAATATTTACATATTACATAGCTTGACTCGCTACCATTCATAATATTTACGAATATACAATGTTGCATTGAGGATCCAAAACTAAGGTGTTACAGTCCCCTCCCCCTACAATTTGTATTGTCCTTGATGCACATCATCATACAGGTGTACATGTATACATACATAAATTATTACATCACAATACTTGATAATTCTACAGTTTGATATCTTCTGCAACAATTTGTGTATTGCACAATCTCGTTGACCTAATTTTGGTCATTTGTTGGATGTTGATAAACTTATCATATCTTAAAGGAGATGTGCCTCAATCCCTTTAATATTTAATGATGAAAAGCATTACATTATTTTCTCCGTATAGACTTTGATAGGGACTACATTGCATGTAGACTTTGATAGGGACTACATTGCATGTAGCCCTTATTGTATTTGCATTCCTAAATGATTATGTGTAGTTTAATTATATGTCTATGGTTCTAACATTAACCGCCCGACTTCCCATTTGCGCGTTACCTCGATCCCTCACAATTGCCAATCCGTTTGTGTGTGTTAGTATTTCTTTCTGGGTGGAGTTGAAAGAAACACCGACCTAAATCTTGCTATAACAACAAATCAGTTGAAACCTTTCATGAAAATTTTAAGAACAATTTAATTGAAATCCTTCTCATGTTGAGGAACTGTCATCAAATTTATCTTTATAGTAGTAAAATGCTTATTTACCTCTAGGCCAAGACTTTAAAAACAAAGTCTCAACAACTCACCTAGACCCACCTTAAGCACAAAGAGGGTTTGAAAAACTCAAGGTGTGATGTTGTTTTTCTTATTCCCATGGATGTTTAATAAATCTTGGTTTAAGATGAACCTATTTATTAAAGTGAATAAGATATTTTATCCTTGTTTTGTTATCCCACGGGTCGTTTAACCTTCTAGCCTTATCACAAGGGGCCAATATGTACAGACTCTACTCCTATGGGTTTGAACCTCTGACCTCTAAAGAAGAAACACATGTTCTTAACCTTTAAACGCATTCAAACTGTACAAATATTACAATTATCACTTAAATAAAACTTAAATGAAAATATTGTAAACTTATTATTTTATTTCCTATCTTATAGAATCACTTTAAACATTCCCATTCTGTCTAGTGAAAAGAGTATGTTAATTGATAAAGGTGTTAGTTGGGTTGCGAGTGTAAGTTGAGGTGTACTTAGCGAAAATTATGCTAAAAATTAAGTTTCGTTATGAGACATTGATGTTTGAACTCTTTACTTTGTACATGGGAAGTAACAACCACAATCTCATTCCCCGGTTAAGAGGGTATGGGTTTGGTTAGGTTGTGGGTGTCAGTTGAGGTGTACTTTATCCCAAATATATATATTATTAATTACGTTTAGTTACGAGACATTGGTGTAAGGATAGAGGTTCGTCGTCCACGTTGAGACAGATGGATTAGGTGCTAAAAAGAATGACGCAAAATGTTCCGGATCTTTACTTAAAAGTCAAGCAAATACGTCGGAAATATACGGTACGTGTCGGTATATGCGGCAAGTCTCGAAAACACTGTTGACCCCATTAAATCGGCAGAAATTTTCGCGCGGGGCGGGACCTTTTGGCGTTCGGTCTCCCTCCCTTTATAGCCACTGTCCTTCCCTCCTCTTCTCTGTAACATAACCATACAATCAATATCTTCGCTCTGCAATTTCTCACTGCACGATCTTCTCTTTTATTGGCGACCTCTAGATTTGATGAGCTTCGGCCAATTCTAACAATAGAAAAAATCGGGTCGGTCTGAGTCTCAGATATGAAGAATCTTAAGCCGTCAGTCGGAATTTTGAGTAGGATGGTCAGAGCGATGAAGCTTTGTTTCATGGCTTTGTCGATTGTCTCTGTACCCGTGTTCGTGAAGCCTGTATTTGCCTCTTCCTATCATTACGTTTCCGTCGTCTTTCCACAAATTCGTGAGACGTTCTCGGCGTGGCTGACGCCTACAGTTCTGTATGTGTTAGTGAACTGTATCATTCTCGCCATACTCGCCAATTCAAGCTTTCAACACAGATTCAACATAACGGGCAGGTCACATGAAGAGCAATACCCGTCGGCTGCCCCACAGAAGCAGCAGGAGGAACCGATTTATGAGGAAGAATCGACGGAAATATCCAGCACAACGGAATCCGAAGAGGAGGAAACGGAGGTGAGCTCTGCAGCGAGATCTGAGAGGATTCGAACCGGGGACGTTCGTAGAGTTGAAAGGCCTTTGGCGACCTCGCGGTTCAACGCGCATGACAAGAGATCCGGAAATGCGAGGTCGGCCACGGAGGCGAAGTCGCTGGGTATTTCGCGGTCGAAGAAGAAGGCGGAGACTCTGGAGGCCACGTGGAAGGCCATCACGGAAGGCAGAGGCCTTCCCCTCTCGCGGCACCTTCGGAAATCTGAGACAATGGAGACTGTCCACCGTGTCGAGGCTACGGGCGCCGCATCCCACGACTCGTGTTCTTCTTCTTCAGTGTTTCGAAAGTCCCAGACGTGGAATAACGCCAGGAATCAAACCGACAACCTCCCCCAGGGACCGGAATTGGCCGTGGGGTTGAGGAAAGAGCCCACTCCGAGCCAAGACGAGCTGAATCGACGAGTGGAGGCCTTCATTGCCAAGATGAACAATGATATGAAGCTTCAGAGGGAACAGTCTCTCGCTCGTTACATGGAAATGGTGAATCGAGGAGCGGGCGAATGAGAAAAGTTTTCCGCTACTGTCTGTCACTGGATTGTAAATTTGTAATTACTTACTTACTTACTTACTTACTGTACTTATAATTGCAGTATTGAATGTGCGGGTTGTTTAATCATTAATTCATTTAGCCATCCGTCATTTGCCTCATAGACACTTCATTCGCAGCTGCGTTCTCTTCCAGGGATGACCAGTTTTATTTGTATATGTAATAAGGCTGGTAAGCAGTCCCAGAAAAGTTCATCAATCCGCTTGCAAATAGGAGAATTGCAGATGCCGCGTTATCAAAATAGATAAATATTGTATGTATTACCATATGAATAATATGCTGTTGGGCTCTGTATATTTTTATGGATCGGTGTCGGATAAATACAAATCTTTAACTATGGTATTTGTATTACTATTTTGATATTGATGCCGTAATCTCAATTGCATTCTTCTTTCAATTTTGGGTATTTATATTGATGAACAGTGATACTAGTCATTTGCGAAAGGTCAGCTGAACTGGCGAGTCATGCACATGCCACTTGCCGTGTTCTCGCAATGGACCCCACCTGCACCTCTGTCTTGAAAATTGAAAACCGACTTAGCCATAAGGTAATCATTTGCAACATGCCTTTCACTTATTGGTTTTTGAAAATATAATACAATTTCTTTCTTAATTTATAAAATCCATAAGGTAATCATTTGCAACATGACTTTCTTCTATTGGCTTTTAAAATATGGTACAATTTTTTTCTTAAAATCTGAATTTATAAAATAAAATACATATATCAACTAACTAATTTAGTTGTGACAATGATTGTTGTTGGACATTGTCGCTAAGCTTAGGCAATCGACAATTCGTCATAATGTGTTTTTGTTCTTGCTTTTCGATACACTTAGGTGCACCGGGTGGTCCGGTTATTAAAAAGATTTTGGAGTTTCGTGGTGGTTGCGTGTTGATGAAGGGTAATTAAATTTGTGTACATGGATAAGATCGCTCACTTGTGGTTTTATTTTTGTTGATGGGAAAACAAGTTATTTTTAGAAGTTATTTTTATTTTTAATTAAAATTTATAATTTTATTTAACAAAATTTAATGATTTTTTTAATTATATATATATATATAATTTAAAATAACAAAAAAAATCATAAAATTAAATTAATGTACTTATTAATTTACAATTTAGTATTGAAAAGTATTTAAAAACTAATTTTGTGGTTAACCCGAGAGAATTCACATTGTTGACTTTTCAAGACAATTATAACTACTATATTAATAATATTAATGTGTTTATATATATTTATGCTTAAAGGCTTATACCTATTGAAGATGGACACAATTAATGATCTTTTAATTATAAAAACTAATCTTATGGCTAGCAATTGAAGATGTTGGCATATTCTTAGTAGTCCTCCTAAATCAATGAATGAGATTTCATGTTCATAACTTTCTTGCATTTTTTAATGCTTACGTTTCCTTGTTTACTTTTTCACTTTTACTTAATATGATTAATATTTTACTGCCATGTGATTGTCATGTTTTACCCAATTAATAAAGATTTACCTAATTAACAAAGATGTATAAAACACTTCATTGTTAAATTCCGTTCAAGTTCAATTGCTTCAATAAGTCTTTGGACGTTCATGAGCCACAATCATGTGGTTGTGCTAGTTATAGACATATATTTAACATATTAATTTTTTTAATGTTAGCATTAACCATATCTTTATTAACCCAAAAATAGTGAAAAAAACATTCTAAATTCAAGAAATTAAATAGAGATGAAGAACACATCTTAATCGATTATCTTTCAATAACAATTCAAATGCTTTGTTAATCTTTAAAAAAAAACAACATACATATATCTAAACTTCTGCAATACACATTGCATTTTAGAAACATTAACTTGATGATCAAAAGAAATTATAAGCATGGTTTAATACATTGTTATCATGGTTATCCTCCCAGAAAACAATTTGAGTAGATGACACTTGATCTTACATGGAATTATACCCACTCCCAACAATAATTAAAACCGACACCTACAATGCAATGCAATCTCATCATAATTATTACTAGACATGACTTTTTAATAAACCAAATTTAGTTAAAATGATAAAGTAAAAGAAAGAGTTACTTTACAACACAAATAGCTAAGAAACCCTAATACAATACATCTATGTTTCCAATCTCTCTGAAGCTACAATCCACACCTCCCTTTGACATCTCTCTTATCACCTATGGTTTGTAAGAATAACTAAATCACTTGTTCTTATGATACATGCCTATTACAATTACCTCCTATATGGGATTTTCATAGTCTTTGGGATTGATATATTCAGTCATTCTCAAGGTTAGCGTTGCTAAGTTGTAAATAAAGTGAATTGTGTTATAACAATTCTCAATTAATTATTAGATCTTGAAAGGAAAATATCACTTACAAAATTTGTATTTTTACTTTTGATAAACTTGTTTGGATCCACAACTACCATTTATTGGCATCAATGGGCAAGATGAAATCAAAAAACTTATAGGAATTATTGGGAGGGATGGAATTAGGAGTTCGTTTGTGTGAGGGCATAATAAGGGTTGATTACATCCTATTGCCTTTTTCTCTATACAAAATTGTCCTTCTAACAACCACTACATGATGGATTGAAGAAGCATTGCTCACACCTATGATTAACATCTCTATGAACCATGATCCCATTGCATTCAAAAAAATGTTACTATTGTGCACAATGATGCATTCATATTTTGTATATAATATAATATTGTAATATTCAATGGGCGGCAAAGCATAACTTCTTACATCTTTTGACCCATTATCCAAACAAAAAGCACAATAGTGACCAAAGTGAAAAAGAAATGTATGATATTGTACTCAAGGTTTCTCCAATATGACTATTGTTGATTCCACAAGAAGGGTTTACAAGGGCTATGCAAATTGTGTTTAGAAGTATATATGAAAGTTGTGAAAAGACAATAATCCCTACTAAAACACATCATGTAAATTCTATCTTGAAATGGTTATCAACTACCGTGCACCTTCCTCATTATTCACTTCCTATTATTTTCCTCAACCATTTAACCTTAATATTTATCGTACTTAAAGATAATGTCAATCCTATAAATCTATACTCTACAATTTTCTTACATTACTTTTAATTTAGCCAAAAAACTTTTAAACTTACACCTCCAAATTATAAGAAGTATGTTATATCTACCACTATTGGCCTCCTATTACATTCCTCAATATTTAATGTCACCTTCAATATTTACCATACCAATGTTAAGAAGGATGTCTATCCAATAAATATGTACTTTGCACTTTTCTTGCATTACCTTTAATCTAAAAAGAGAAGTGTTTTTTTTTTATACGAGAAAAAATTGCTCCTTATATTCAAAAGAAATAAAAGTTTACATCAGCGAATCAAAATAAAACTGCAGCAGCGAATCTAATAGCTGGAAACCTATACAACAACAAATCAAGTCGAAGCTAAGATATACATGGTTCGAAGCCCGCAATGGTTTAACAGATACAGCAAATCCGTCCATGAACTGAGATAGCTATGCTGGAAAAAAGAGAAGTCTTTAACCTTTAGCCCAAATTATAAAAAATATGTTGTGTATAATCCTAAATATAATTAAATTTATTGACAACTTTTTTTATATTCAACATAAAAATATTGCAATTCACAAAGTATAAGTAAAGACATCACCATTATGCTAACATGCATCATTTAAAGTGATGCATCTTATTTCATTTGCGACATTCTTATTCCTTTTATTTACTAGATAAGAAGAATTTTCATGGATGTTTCGTATTTTATAAAACAAATATATTTCTTTGAATATAATTTTTTTAAACTAAAAACCATTCTTTTGTAGTTGAAAAAAATTACGGATTTTAAATTTTTTCATTTACAAGTTTAAAAAAAAATTACTAATTCTAAATTCTTTCATTTACAAGTATTTTTAAAAAATACGAATTCTAAATTCTTTCTTTACAAGTTTTAAACTCTTTCATTTAGCATTGGATGATGCTCTTAGAATAAGAGTAACCATTATTAGATATCAATTTCCTCTTAGTTCATTTTATTTTACTTGAAATTGTGATGTTTAAAATTTTAGTGTGTGGAGTTGGAGTTGATTTTCCTCATTCAACAAAAGAGTTTTAATATATTAATAGTTTAATAAACTAATTTAAATAATTAATAATAAAATATTTTACTTTTATTTTTTTTATCTATTTTTTTTAAATATATTTTAATATAAAATTAATATATATTAGATTGTAAAAATAATGTTTTGAAATATTACACAATTATGTGATTGTTATTTTTTAACTAGTTTTGTTGTCAAAATTTTTAAACATTTTGTATTTCAAAATTACAAAAAATTATATCTTATCTTAATTTTGCAATAATGTATATATTATGCATTAAAGTGAAACCATGAAAATGAGTAATGTTTTATTTGTTTTTTTATAATGGAAAAAAAATAATAATTTTAAACAATCAAAATCAAAATTCTTTTTTTTTTTTTAAGAATTTTCCATTAAAACAAAAACAAGATTTATAAAAAATTATGTTATATTGATATTATATATTTTAGAAAATATTGATGGACATATAGTAGAATATATGATATTTAATAATTACATAATATATGATATTTAATAATTACATAAAATTTGAAATTTTAAAGATAATGACTAAATGTATGCATTTAGGTGTTTAGAAATAATTATTCAATTTAGGGAATACATATAAGCACAAATTTTACTACTTCATTAATTAGTTTTGTTTGTTTTCATATTTTTTAATACTTTTTTTTCTTTATTGTAATAGAGAAAAAATGGTGTTGCATCGATACATTTATGTGGACACTTATTTTCTTGTTTCATGTGATCATTTTTAAGTTAACTAAAAATGCTCATTTGAACACGACATTGTGAGAAATTACACTATAATTTTTGTTATTTTTTGGTATTGTTTTTTTTTAATATTGAATTTCTATTGCAAGCAATTTTGATAATAGTAAAATACTTAGATAAATTTTATGTTGGGAATATGAGCACAATCAACATTAAAATATTCACACACAAATGTGTACATGTACAAACATAGATATACTTTGATCATCATATTGTATTGATATTGTCTCTTACATGTCATTTTCTAATCAGTGTACAAAGTCTCTTTCTATAGCATTAGGCGACCATAACAAGATTTTCAATTTTTAGAAATTTAGTTCAATCATATTCATAAATTATATCTCCTATAATCTTCCAGTCAATCTCATTAGATCTTCATCCCTAATTTCTCTCACTATCATCATCTTGTTCTTATATAGATTTTTATGTATAGTATGCTTCATTACATATTATAGTGTAATCCTATTATTTATATATTTATCATCACAAGTACAAATTAATCCTTCATGTTCCCCCTTAACAAATACTTGTGATTCAATATAGATGTTTGAGTTGTCTTCATCTTCAATATTTTGCACTCTCCATAATCTTTAGTTTTGTTATTTTGCATTGGCATCTTCATCTATCGTCCATTTCTTCTATTTTACATAAGTTGCACCATTCTTTTATTAGTTTAGATCTTGAGTTAATCATTTGGATCACATCATCTTCATATTAAGGGTTTCTTTGGCTTACCTTTAACCATCTCATCAGTTTTCTAGGGGTTACCCTCAACCAGTTAATCATATCTCTGGTTTTCATTGGCTTACCCTTAAGCATTACATCATCAATGGTTTTCATAAGATTACCTTTAACTATTACAAGAGTTTTTTGGATTACCATGAACCATTTCAAACTAAAGATACTTATGAATTGATTTACTCGGAGAATGACTCAAAAAAAATTTGACAACTCTACCTAAGCATTGGAAGTTGACATTACTCTTTTGACTTTCCCCTAAAGACAACTACTTTTTGAAGACCAACTAACTCAAATCTTTTTATGTGGGGACTTTTGTTGTACATTGGAAAATTTTATTATGTAGAATCTTTTCAACATGAGAGTGGTTTTGTGTCATACATACATATCACCACAATATACTTGTATGTGAGGCATTGATATTTTCCTTTGTCAACATGTGTAATGATCATGATTTGTCAAACCATAAACACTACAAGGATGTAAGTTTCAACATTTATCTTGCACGAGTCTCGTTCTACCACAATGATTGCAATATTGCTCTTGTTTCTACATATGGTTTGTTGTACTAGTACTAGTAGATGGCTCACCTTTTGTAGAAGCTTATACTTTCACAAACTTTATGCTCACATTGCATATTTGACCATCATAACCAAGACCTTCATTTATTGGTCTTATACATAGTTCTATTGGCTTCTAGATGCCTTGCCCATTTTTTCCTAAACTTTTTCCATCAAATATCGTTGTGTTCATGATTTTGGAATAGTCAATACCTTTTGTATGCCTTTCAAAACAACCAATTGAACCATCATCTTCCATTTTAGGTTCACTTTCAAAAATATCACGAGGATCATCATTATGAGTCTCATAACATGACACAAATCATATATATCATCATTATTAACATCAACCAAATTACTAGTATCACAAGAACTATCAAGCTTTTGAATCAAACTCCACATGTGTCACAAGTTGTGTCACACATTAATTTTTCTTGGTGCATTTTTTCACTTCCATTTCTAGTGCTAACAACACATTTTCCTTTGCCAACAAGTCTTATTTCAATGATTCGATCATGTTATTGTTCTTATCATAAAGTTTTCAAATATCAATCATCCATTGACCCAGTAATTCCCATCTTTCTTCTAGTTCATTCATGCATTGTGTAGTAAAAACAACAAATTATATACATAAATATATATTGTCTGCCCTAAGATCAATGAATTTTCTCATTATTGAATTGTTATGTTTATGTAACCTATCTATCTCTTGGAATGAATCATCAAGATCTTGTTGAAGTAGTTCAATTTCATGATTAACAGTTTATATCATTTTTCCTCCTTTACCCATTATAAAGTGCCAACTTCTTCATGCTTACTTGTATAATAAGCATTTGTCAAAGAATCAACACAATAAATATAATGTCAAAATACAATCAATCATGCACCCCCTCTTTCAAACACAACAATTATAAGGACATCAACTACCACGGACTATGCACCCCAAATGTTACACCACTTTCAAACATGATACTTTATTATTTTTGATAAAAAAAAAAAGTGCATCAAAACCATTTTTAGGCTACCACTAAATATGCCCCCCAAGTGTTACACCACCTAAGAGAAAATGATACTTTATTAATCTTGATTAAAAAAAGGGTGCATCAAAACCATTTTTACTTTAACCCACACAACTTGTTCAATTTAATCTTATTTTTTAAAGACAAGTTCTAAAGTTGCCTATGTGCATTTTGGGGTGTGACTTGCCAGTTATTTGTGACATGGAAGGGTTGCACAAAATAAAATAAAAAATCATTTCTTTGATGATACATGTGGTATAAATTTATACCTTCCGCTTGGGTCGTCGTGCTCTTGTGTATTGAAGCAAGTTACTATATCCTCATCTTTGCTTCTTTATGGTGGGAATTTGGGAAAGAACTACAAAAAAATGTGAATGATACCTCTATCTTTGAAACTTTGTGCTTTGCAATAAACGATGTGACTTCATCATGTCTTCAAACTTTATTGTTTGAGCTTGTTTTGTTGCAACAACTTGTATATCACACTTTCATTTCAATTTGCACGTCAAATAGAAGGAGCCACATGGGCATGAGCCACATGGGCATGGAAAATCAATTTTCTCCATGAGTTGATAAGAAAGAAGTAGATCCATGAGGCATGGTGCACACATCCATTGAATTCACAACATTGTTTATTTTTTATTTTTGTGTGTTCAATAACATTACAAATATCCTTATCCCCAATACGATCTATAATGGCACAAAACAATTTTGTGGATTTGAAAAGATCTACTCAATCCTTAGCCCCATTGCGATCTAGATCTACCCCATTGCTTACAATGGTAAGGAATGTAATTAAACGTATGATAATGTATTTGTCCCATCCTATTAATTCATCAATGTTTACATCTAAACTCAATGAGCTTGAAGAACTTAAATCTTGCATACTATCCATCTTCTACATTAATGGGTCATTTGTTGTTTCATTTTGACAAAAAAGAACATCAATAGAAAATCAAGTTATGTTGCTACTCCATATGACCCTGCATTGCATTAGTAAGTGCTCATCATATTACTTGATGGGAATAATACTTGGCCAACATGTCGACTAAAGATCAAATTCCTTTCTACACTTGACAACGAAATATAGCATAATCAATTTGGTTTCTATTCATCATTTATATGGTGGGTGTCATCACGTATTTGTAATCCTTGCATAGCCCCTCTAGTTAATGGAAGACCGATAGAGTTTTTCAAAGGGAGCAAAGGCCTTAGGCAAGGTTTTCTCGTATCTCCAATGTTATATATCTTAATGTGTGAGTCCTTAAGTCAAAAACTAGAAGTTGAAAGGACATATGGTAATCTGCCTGGAATCAAGATTGTAGGAGTGAATAGTATAAATCATTTGCAATTTTTTAATGATACTCTTATTTTGAGTGGAGCATCCATTATAATGGCCAAGAGATTTAAAATAATTATTGGCATGTTCATAGAATCCTCAAGGGAAAAATAAACAATAACAAAAGTCAAATTTGTGGATGGAACATTAGCCAATACATGCTTCAAGTAATTTCTAGGATTCTCATGTTTCCTCATTAAGAAACATGGACTTCCCTTAAATATTTAGGAATGCCAATTTTTCTAACAAACTCAACAAACTCAGCAACATATTCTTGGCAAAGCATCTTGGGGAAAATCATAATGAAGTTTTAACATTGGGGATCACAATGGTTAAATCCAACCAAAAGATTACTTCTTATGAAATTGATCTTATCTTATTTTCCCATTTTCCAATGCTTAGCCATGTTGGCTTCGTTGAGACTAATGCACCAAGTGGCTCAAGAACTAAGGAAATTTCTTTCGCAAAGGGTAGGACAAACACCAAGAAATTTCACCTCATAAATTGGAATAATGTCAAAGCAACTTAGGAGCATGGTGGTTTGGGGATAAGGGATACTTCTCTTATGAATCTAGCCCCAGGAGAATAAGTAATAAGAAAGTTGATAACAAGTAATTATGATTGGTGGAAGAGTGTACTACACAAAAAAATATTTTCTACTTAAATCGACTTTAGTGCATAGATAGACCGTTAGAGAACATGAAAGGATCACCAATTTGAAAACTCATTAAAATTGATGCACCAATCATTTGATACAAGCTATTCCCGACAGTTGAAAATCAATTCATATATGGGGAGATATTGTTATGGGTAATCTACCACTTGAAAGGAAATATGAGATCCTAACCTTGAAGAATTAGATGTATAGCCAAAATATGAAAATGTTATATGACATCTCAGAATGGTCAAAGACACATGGCGCTAGTTGGCATGATTCATTGGTGATCCCCCAACACATATTGTCTCACCATCCCTTTCTCTTTTTGATGCTCTTAAAAGATGCACACCTATGAATGCCACAACCTTGCATCGCAAAGGATAGGGCTCGATGGATTATAACATTAAAGGATTTAATCATTCTCGTCTACAAATATAACCACTTCCTCAATGCTAAAAAAATGTGGAAGTAGGTATGGATCTCGATGGTTTGCCCAAGGTAAACATCTTTTGCTGGACAATGATGCATGGTAAAATTATGTCATGAGAAAATATTCTAAAATGGGGATTAAGGGACCTACAAGATGTGCATTTTGTTTTTCTCACTTGGAATCATTCCAACATCTTTTTCTAGAGTGTGATTATGCTAATCATGTTGGGAAAGCTATTTTCTTAGAAATCAACCATAGAATGGGATTGCCCTCTAGAATAACATATTTACTCTTTAGGTTAAAAGTTATAGAGGGTCTTCCAAGAATAAACCTCTACTCAAACATTTATGGGGAGCTCTTCCCAAGTACATTTGCTAAAAAATATGGCTCGAATTTAATAGGGCTCGAATTTAATAGGGTTGTGTTTAAACAAAAGTTGGAACATAGTTACCAACTTAACAAGAACTCTACAAAGTTTTCGTTTTTTGGGGGGTCACATCTTTTATTCCATTTTTAAAAATGGTGCTATCAGTAGCACCCCCTCCCTTTTTAGGCGGTTTTTCGATATTTTAAAATTTCCGATCCACAATGTTTCCACATTATTTTTTTAAATGTTTATTTTTCATCTATTTCAATTTTTTCAATTTTTTTTTATTCAACATTGTTTTTAGTCATTTTTCCATGCTTCTTTCAATATTAAAAATATTTTTTACCATTTACTTTTTTGAAATTATGATTTTTCATATAATTGTGTCTCCTTAATTAATTTATTGTTCCATACTTTTAAATTATAATGGAAAACATCATTTTTAACACATTGTTTACCTTTACTTCAATACATAGAAATTAATTGTAGTTAAATAACACTATTTTTGAATATTTAGCAAAAAAATATACATTTTACAAACATATATAATAAAAAACCTATACATTTTGGTACCTATTCGTTTAAAATAACATGTCAAATAAAGCATTTTTATGGACATAATTGAATTAAAAAAGTGAAAATTTTATAAAAAATTAACATTTTTTTCTATATTCGTATACATTTGAAGTAAATTTTATAAACATTTGTAACAATGTATCTCACAAATTGTACGGGTTATGAGCACATTAGTTCAAGTTAAGCAATAGCTGGTCATTCTAGAAATAGAGGGTCATTTCTTAAAAATCTGATGAAGAATTTAAACAAAGATGCACAATCCGTGACTTCTAATCAACGATTCTCTAATAAAAAAAAACATAAGAATGAGAACATTGTGATCCAATTGGTAAAATATATGAAAAATGAAGAACATGAATAAATTCTCATTGACATAGAGGAGGCCACAATTCATCATATATTTCATTAACTTATGTTTGTTAAAGTTATCAATATCTCAAATATCTTTTATAAATTATACCATAGTAGAAAAAGGAAAAATTTAATCAATAAATAAATATATGTAAACTTTATATACCATAGTATAAAAAAGGAAAAATTAATCAATAAATAAATATATGTAAACTTTATATATATGTAAACTTTATAGGCTGTTTTGGATCTATATAAACAACTTCAACTTTGATGACATTATATATATTTAAAGAGTTTTATTAACTACATTACAACCATTTTTATTAAAATAAATAATTCAATTTATATTTAAAAATAAATAAAAAATTACACACATGAATTTTAACTTTATTAAAATAAATAATTCAATTTATATTTAAAAATAAATAAAAAATTACACACATGAATTTTAACTTTATACCCGATGCATATCCCATTCACCATTTCCATGGAAGTTCACTAGGAAAGTACACAGGAGAACCACTACATAAATTGCAACTTAAGGTCAATAATAGTACGGAGACCCACTCCTTCAAGTAACACGCAAATGTCAAAATGTTACCATCAAGATAAAGTTTATATTTAAACCCGGAATCGCAACTCAGTAACTCTTCTCTCTAAAATTCACTATTTAAATAAATGTAAAAACTATGTATTAATACTCAATATAGCCTCCAACTCAAGTCAATAGTAGCAAGGACACCCACTACTTCAAGAAACGAACACTAAAGCCAAAATGCTATAATTAAAAATATTATTTATATTTAAAAAACTCTAAATTACAACTTAAAGTCAATACTCGGAAGGAAACTCTTTCCTCTCTCCAAAAATAAGATGAGATGCAGAAGTTGATTAATTTTTTATTTATTTTTCTTAAATATATGAGATGAGATCAGATCTAGAAGTTGATTATTGATTATTTTCTAACTGTTTTTAATTTAAATTTTGATTATTTTTTAAATAGTTTTTATTCCAATTTTATTGTAATTTATGAAAATTTTGTAATATATTTATATTAAAAAAATTAAATATTTTTATTTTTATTTTTATTTAATATAAACTTTAAGTATAAAGTTAAATAACAATAAGATTTAAAGTTGTTACAATAGTATACTTATTGAATTGAATTTAGGTAGAGAGATAACACTCCTCCTTTCAACTAGTCTAACTAAATCCAATTAATAATAAACTTTATACTTTTTTTTTCAACGAAAAAATACGCTTTATATTCAAAAGGATATAAAAGTATACATGTCTGTAGTGGTTGGGCAAAACTCTAAAACCAGATTTATGCCGGTAAATAATGCTTCCAATCTAAACAAGTATGGTAATACACAAAGCATCCAATGACATGTGCACAGAAAGCATCCAATGACATGTGCAAAGAAAAGCCTCAAATCAGGGCTAGTTGCTCAAAGAGAGATCGTCGCAGGTGGGCCCTCCTTGCCCTCTTCCCATCTAGTGAAACTAATGTGTCCCGGAGGCAAAAACAAAGCTTTTTTAGAGAGTTTGTCAGCCTCGATGTTTTTCCCCCCGGGGAATGTGAGAGGAGGTAAATATATGAAACTGCTGAGATGCTTCGCGTGTTCTATCCTTCCAGCTCGCCAGGTCCGCCACATGGAAGTCGGCACACCCATTTAACCAATCAATTATCAGCTTGGAATCACCAAGCAGTAAGATTTCAGAGATGTGTAAACGGCTTGCCAGAATACAAGATGCCCATGCTGCCAAGAGTTCTGCTTTTGTATTAGATCCAGTCCCACAGTTTAGTGTCCAACGGTAACAAGTCTGTGGACTTAAAGTGATCAGCCCACCCGCTCCACAGAGAATGCCATCCTGTTGCGCCGCACCGTCGAACCTTGCAACAATTTTATCAGGTGGAACATTGTAAATAGATCTGCACGGTTTAATTGTCGATGTCAGCTTCCCACTTGTTGCCAGCTCTGCCGAGATAATGCTGGCCACTTTGTTTTGGGTTGGGATCTTGTCTTCAAAGAGAGCCGCATTCCTATGCTTCCAAATGTGCCAGCAAAGAAGGATCGGAAGCTTCAAATGGTTCGTTGAGGCCCGCTGCCAATTCTGAAAACAATTTGAAAGGTTGTTACCTGTCCAGTAGGTTGTATGCAATCGAGCAGGTGTTAATAATTGCCAAACAGATCTGGTAAATGGACAGTCAATGAAGACGTGGGCAGCTGTTTCAGCATTCAATTT
>ML779062.1:2062231-2078471 GCA_009831015.1 Picea engelmannii | reverse complement strand
AGATCCACACGATTCTCAAGATGGAATACTCTGCCCTCTCCTTTTGCCAAAGATTTGTTCAACAATAGCACAATTGGTCTACACTCTCGTAACACACATAAAAACGAATCTACACTCACACTATAACCTACAATCTACAACAACGGTTTCATCTCACATTGCTCTCATATTCCAGCTCCTCTGGTGAGAGAGTCAGGGCTGTTCTAGCTCTGATACCATATCAGAATTTAAGAGAGCAGCCATAACACGAAAATTACACACAAAATAGTATTGTATTACTATATCAAATCCCAAGATACAATAGGTATATGTAGCTGGAGTTAGATCCAACCAATTCCAAACATAGGTATGGAGGTTGAGATAATATCTCAACAACTCCTACAAAATCTCAAACCAACTCCAAACCAATCCCTAAATTAATCATTAATTCTAACAGGATCATCATGTGTTTTTTTACTATCATATTTAATGAGAGAATAAATGATGAAATAACAATTAAATGGATAATGGAGAAGTGAATGGAGTAATAAAATTTTCCAAGTATATAGTATAAACAAAAATATGTTACATGTCTCACTTTTTAATTCTATATATCATTTAGAGCTATTTGTTACTCACATATCACACCATAATTTGTTATTAGAAATAAATAAAGTAGAAGACAACTTTTATTATCATCACTAATTACTAGTAAATATAAAACCATGTCATTGATGTCATTCAAAATGAAATTTACATTAATTGTTGTCAAGATGAAGACAATGTTTATTTACAATGAGTTTAAAGAAAAAATATTCATAAAGCAACCTCAAAGATTTGTGGAAAGATCATTGCATGGTTTGAAAGATATATCCAAAATCAATGTTTTCTACATATTCATCTCCTAGAACTTCATGGGTAAAATGTTCAAATTGCATTATGGTTCCTATAGCTGCAATTTTCTACATGGATGGTCTTGACATCAAATATGCATCTTTGCTTGTAATACCCTTGTTGTATTTGATTACTATATGGAGTTGTTATATTAAAACATCAGGGTGGATGGTGGTTGATGTAAATCGTGATCTTTTTCCCCAAAAGATAACACTTCAATTTCTTCATTGCTTGAACAAGGGCATAGAGTTCCTCATCATATATGGGGTAGTGTAATCACTATTCCGTGAAACAACTCAGAGTGGTTATAACACACAAGTATTCTTCCTTGCATAAGGACTACTCCCATGGCATACCCACTTGCATCAATCTCAATCTCAAATGGGTTGCAATTAGGCATTGCCAAGGCTAGTGCTTCATTGTTTCTTTTCTTCATATCATCAAAATAAATTTGTTGTTGTTTTCCCCAATCAAAACTCTTCCCTTTGGTTGTCACGACATGAAGCAGTGCTACTATTGCTAGAAATGATGCTACAAATTTATGCAAATATTGTGTTGCTCCCATAATTATTGGTTTGCAAATATTGTGTTACTCCCATAATTAATTGATTTTGATCTGAAAATTTTCGTGGATATTCCACTTGAACAGTTCGTACAACATATATGATAACTAAAAATTAAATCTACACTATGAAGGTTAAGTTCCTTTAGATTCCAAAATCTCTAGTCGTTGATTTTCTGCATATGCATGAAATAGATAAAATGCGGAAAATCGAGAATAGTAAAATAAAATCACACAACATCCAAAAAATAACACAAAGATTTTCTCAGGGAAACTCTTACGGGAGAAAACCTAGCTAGAAGATGAGGTTGCTCTGCTCTCTTTTCTTTGGTATGGAAATAATGCAAGTACAAAGGAGAATGAACTCTCTATGGAGTTACCTGAGACCTATGGCCTATTAGGCTGCTATAGAACATTAACCCCCTCTATTATACTATCTAATTTCCCACTCCAATTTGTTCTTCTCTGCTATAGAAAAAATACAATAACATAGTATGGAACCCCTTCTTTTCCTAGTGGCCTGGTATTTAACATAGCCCGATAGACATCTAGGGTTAGGGTTTTGGTTTCCTCAACCCTCAATTGTGATAAGGTTTTGGAACTTTTAGAATCTTCTTGAAAGTACTCATGTGGATGGCCCCATATGCATGAGTAACGGGGGCTAACATGACATCCTCTCGTACCATGGTGGTCAACACGATAGGTCAACTTGCGACAAACATAAATTTTTCATACGAGCTCTGATTGACACGATTTTTGCACTGTTGGAAAGGTCTCTATGTGTAGAATAGTGCCACTGGGTTCAAATAAAGCTGGGAAAGTTTTGACAATTTTTTTTTTTTTCATTTGATGCCTCAAAATGGCTTTGGAAGGTTTCAAACCCTAATTTTCTAAACTAAGACCTGCCATTAAAATGAGCCTACAAGTTGATTCCTCCAAAAATTTTCACTTTGAAAGCATCAATATAGATGAAAAATAATATAATAATCAAATCTGGATTATGTTTGCAAATATTGTGATGCTCCTATAATTAATAAATGTAAAATCATATATTATCTAAGATAAATAATACATGTACATATTTTTAAGAAAGTTTTTAATAAAATATTTAACATTATCATGAATACCATGTAAAGTTATAATGAATGTTAAACTAAAAGGAAATTAATTAACATTGATGTGTTGAGATGGATATCATGTTCGAACTTTTCCTTGCCAATAAGAATTTTATCTAAAGATGTTATTACACATAATTCTATATTAATATATTTTTCCTAGCCTACTTTAGGAAACATTTCTTATTTATTTTATTTAAAATTAAAATGTATTTAATTAAAAAATAAAAACCCGAATACTACCATGTTGAAACCTTGAGTTAAGGTTTGATTGTTTTAACTAAGGATTGATCTTACACATATGTAAGATTGATTTTTTTCCAATTTCATAAATTTGATTTTTGGTTATTCATCAAACTTTCTACTAAAAGGGAAGGTAGTTGGTATAATCTTACATAAATATGATTGAAGATTTGAATCACATAGATAAAAACACTTCTCTATCCAATTAGGAAATATTTTCAAAGTTAAACACGTGATTTAAATCATATCCATGGCGTCGTTGTAGTCTATGCTAACTAATAACTATTTTTCCTTGGAAAAGAACAATTTGACTATATAGTTGTCACTAGCGATAAGGTGTCACATTTTCATTTTTACACAAAGAAGGGGTATTATAGTGAATAAATACAATGCGGGAATGGGTCGGGGTGATGTAAAGTATTTTAATAAATTTTCCCTGCTTTCTAGAAACATGGATGCAAGAAATGAGGTATGTGGTCACCTTTAGAACATGGAGGACCTAGTTTAAGGTTTTTGATAGAAAATACCCCTCAACCAATAACCACCACATCACCTACCTAAGATATGGATGAATTTCTCTCTTTATGAACCAAACCATTGGTCATTCAAAGTTGTCTCCAACCAACCAAGTCGAAAGAAATGAAATGTAATTGGACACTTTGCTATAATCAACTATTCATATATTAGTGCCCACCATCCATTTCATTGCGATAAGGTTTGATTACTGGTTCCAATCATTGAAAAATCATTATTCTTGTCTATATGAAGGAAGGGAGATCTACGTGCTATGAGAATGTTCATATTAACAAAGGGGTCTGGACAAAACAAACCAAAGATTGTATTCATCTTAGTATTTTCCAAATTTCAAATGGGCCTGGAAAAAACAAACCAAAGATTGTATTCAACTTATTATTTTCCAAATTTCATAAATGATTTCATGTCATTATTTTTCAATAGTGTTTCTTCATTGAAAGAGTCGGAAGATTGATTCACAACAAATTCACACAAATTGATAATGTAACAAATTCACACCCCATTGAAATTAACAATAGTAGAACACCTAAACTCATTCATATTAGAAACAAATTTTACTTACCAAAAGCCATGTTGGATCCTTCCCCGACAAAGACGAAGATGAGCATAAAAACAAATCCCAGTAGGGAAGCCTTAAGGGTAGCTAGGTGGGTGGCTTCCTTTGGCCTCCCAATCACAATTCTCTAGAATGACATTGTCATCAAGAAATTTGTGCATAACTCTTTAGCCAAATGGAATTGAAGGGTAACATGCCAATTCCATAAACATTGCCAGATTAGACAACCACCACTGCTCTCAGTCATAGTATTCAACCATCATTGTAATGGAATCTACCTTGACAACATTGTTGTGAGGCAAGCAAATGAAATATGGGTAGAAGTGGAAATCCTCACGTAGAAGGTGGAAAACACAAAGAAGAAAACCATATAATTGCAGGACGTGGCAAGGTTTAATACATAGAGGAAGGATGAAAATCAACAGGACAAAAATCCAATATGTGTTATGTGTTGATAGGTTATAGATAGAAAACAAAAGGCTTAAGGGAACCCTCCCCTTAAAAAATTCCTTTGATGTAATGATAGATACAAATTTGCAAAAACATGATACACTCCATTTTCAATTCTAGAAAAGAAAATTTATTTATTTTCAACATTTTTGTCACTTAGAAGTTTGTAAGGTTGTGAAGTTTGAACGGATAATCACTAATTAGGCTTGTCCTTTATCCTTTAAGTCCATGTTATAAAAAAATGTTTTTTTTTTTACAGAAACGGTTAGAGGATTTTTGTATTAATAACAGTGGACATGCCACTGGGTTCGGTACAACTATAAAGATTTACTTGTAAACTGGAAAACAAATGCCTGAAGATCCTAACTCAGTACAAATTCGTGGAAACAAAAACTATTTCAGCGAGCCTGAACGGCTTCGCGTCATTACAACATTTCTTGCTTAGAAGTTTTTTTTCTTTTTTGACACCGTTTGCCATTCATTGCTTTGGTCCATAGATTGAATTTCCGTCGGGATTGTAGGGTCTTCTTCGTTAGCTAGGTCTACCCAGTGTGAGATCTGGGGTTTTGGCTGGGTGGGTGACTTGGGAGCGGCTTTTGCCTGAACTTTCTCCTTAGCAGGGGGTTTGATTTCGGCTTCAGCTTCCGCTTCTTCTGCGGCTTCATGGGCCTTGATTTCACAGCGTGGCTCCGTTGGTGCCCCCGTCCAATAGGTGGGTCTTTGGCTCTTGGACGACCTTTTTTCCCCGAGTAGTTTTCCACATATGCGGGCTAAGTGCCCCGTTTCGAAGCAGTTCCTACACCTGAAACTGAGATTCTCATAGTTGAGTTTTTGGGTCCTTGAGTAGTCCTTGCCTTGAAGAATTATTTTAGTTGGGAAACCTTTGGAGAAATCCATTTCAACACAGATCCGAGTGACGGTGGAGAGGGATGGCTTGGAGTCTGGACTTCTGCAGAGGAACTTGTTGAGGCCATTGCCAATAGACTGAAGAGACTCATCCCCCCAGAAATGCAGGGGCAAGTATGGAAGTCTCACCCAGAATGGAGATGAAGAGATATAGTCTGTGGAAGGGTCGAAGCCAGGGGTCCATAGTTGCATGGACAAGCCTACTCTGCCCCAGAACCATGACCCAGAGTTAAACACCTTGTCTCTATCACTTGTAGAATCGAAAACTACCACAAAAAATCCTTTTGCATAGGGGCAGGCAATGGCTTCTCCCTCTAAGAGTGGGTACCATTCGGAAGAGATCTAGGAGAGCAGATCTAGAAGATTGGGCCAGTATCCGTTAAACCTACAAACTAAAGCGTGCTTGCTGTAATGACGAGCATGAGTTAGGGCTTCCTGCAGCATTTGAATGGAAACTGCCAAAGCTTCTGGAACTGCTACATGCACCCCGGGTGGGCGACCATGACGAGAGGCAACCTCAGGAGTCGCTGCATGCAGACCAGAGAGAAAACCCTGGTGTGAAACCACCTTTTTAAATGAGGGGGACGAAACCAGAGGGAGAAGATCTGAGATCGCTGCCGACGGAGCACCAGGGGGAGTGTTTGCATGAGAGGCCGCCCTGGGAGAGGGAGCCATGGCTGATGGAGGGCCAATAGCCGCCGTCACAGCCGTACCAGGATGACCTTCGCCGTGCTTTGAAGAGGGCGAGGGGGCCGCCATTGAAGCTTTGACGAGTCGGCAGGGAAGCTGTGACAACTGCGTTGGAGGAAGGTGGAGGGAAGGAGGCCACAGGGCTAGCGGCCTGCGGGAGATCCAGGAGTGCGGGAGTGAGATTTCTCCATTTTAATAATGTGACCCATGTTGTAAAAAATTGTTACCAAACTTACATTTTCATAAATAATTATTTAAAATTAAGTTTAGAGTTTATTTTTTGAATATAGGAAATATATTTTATATATCAAATTAATTTGTAATGAATTGATACAAATAATTTTTTTGTTTGAAAGAGATGTAAGATTCAAATTTATTTTTATATATGAATTTGTATTGTGTTATATAATTTGAGTGGATCTAACATTTAATAACATCACTTTTCTTCTTGGAGGTTACATGTTCAATTCCAAAGGGGGGTAGAGTATGTACATGTGATCAAGCTATTGTTTGTGAATATGAGTGTGGGGATAGCAAGGTACCAACACTCTCATTCTCTCTTAAGGGCTAGAGAGTGGGATGAATTGCATATCATGGGCGGATTCCAATGCCCCAAAAGTTTAGCCTAGTGGGTTAGCTTGAGTGCTATGAATTACAAACATGAGGTCACGGGGTCAAGTCTCAAAGCATACATATTAAATAATATATTTTTGTGCCTCACTCAATGTCCCCACCAGGTTAGGTTTCCAAAAATGAAACTAGTCGATTTACCTCCCATACTATCCTTGAAATGAGGGGAATTACTTGGAGGGTTTCTTGAGATGTGCATTCCATTGAGAAAAAATGAATTTGTATTGTGATAATGTGGAATAGGAGTTCATAGCTCCACAAAATCATCATTAACGAGAAAGTGTTACTTCACATAGAAAATGTTTGCAAGAAATTTGGACAAAAAAGATGCCCATATACAACATTTCAATAATCCATTAAGCTATTTGAATAATAGATCGAAAACAATTGACATGCACAATGGGCTTTCTAGAATATGACACTAGCAAGGATCCCATTGTTCATTTTCTACTACATGCATGAAAATGATTTGAGCCCAAGCATACCCTCATCTCCCAAGCCCCACTCTTTCAAAGATGTGGTCCGAAGGATTATTTGGATGGGTGACTTTCTTAGAAAGTCATGGCTATCAGATGCAAGTGTTGAATGTGATGATTAATTCTATGTGATTCATTGTTGATTTTTCATATGAGAATGAATATGTAAGATTAATTATTACAATGATGAGTGTTCCATATATAGAGAACACATGGTGACCATCCATGAAAGGATGCGCCCCTTGGATAAAAATAAATACTTATTTATTATATATATTTATACTTTATATTATAAATATCATGTCATTCATATATATATATATATATATATATATATATATATATCGAAGAATGTCTTCCCGATGTTTTCTAAACATCAACACTTCCTCTCAACGAGGGAAACATTATTCATCATGCCAAAGCTTTTCTATGAAGTATACAAACTTCATCCTAGAATCCTGACATTTTTCTATCAGTCTTGGGAGGTGTCTCTCTCCCACCTGAACTGAGGGGAAACTCCTTCTACGACTCTCCCTCTGAGCCAATTGACTTTCTATGAGATCATGCTCACTCTGGGTCCACATGTGATAGAATCTAGCATCTTGAGTCTTTATCATTCCTTGTCAAATCACCATGACTAGGACAAATACTACACCATGGTCGTTCACCAAAGTTACACCTTTATGAGTGAATGTCATTCTGATGCTAACTGACACACGAAAAGCACCTCAAGCACCTCAATTCCATATTGTTCCTTGTCATGATCAAGGAAGGACTACACCTAGGCCCATTTATCACAAGTACACCTTTTTGATAGATGTATCCTATCTCCCTTGGTCTGTAGCCCAATCTAGGAGAAGGTCTGCCCAATGCTTACTTGGGAAATTGTAGCAAAAGGTCTGTCACACATGGCACTCCCATTTGAACTTCTAGAGGCTACTCCCTCTAGAAACACTAGGTTCAACTCCTCATAGTGTGTGACGTCAAGTTCAAATCCCTTGACGTGTCCTCATGTAATCTCCACAAGGGACATTGGGCTATAATCCCAAATCCACTTATCCCTCTTGGATAAGTGTCCTCACAGATCAACTCAACTTAGTCATAGAGGAGTAAGATATGGAATTCTAGAGGCTACTCCCTCTAGAAGCATTAGGTTCAACTCCCCATAATGTGTGATGTCAAGGTCATCTCCCTTGATGTGTCCTCATGTTCTCTCCATAAGGGACGTGTCCTCATGTGCTCTCCACAAGGGATGTTGGGCTATAAGCCCAAACCCACTTATCCCTTTTGGATGAGTGTCCTCACAAATAAACTCAACTCAGTCATAGAGGATTATGATCCATAGAATGTCTTAGGAAGTTGCAAGAATTAACACTCCCTCTCAACGAGGGAGGCATTCTATGCCACACTAGGTCTGTCACAAAATTACTCAAACTTAATCCCGGTAAGGGGTTTGGTAAGAACATCAACAACCTACTCATTTGTAGGAAGGTACTGCACCAATACTTCCTTCCTTTGCACCATGTCTTGGATTTAATGGTACTTGATCTCAATGTGTTTCGATTTTTCATGAAACACTGGATTCTCCGAGAGATTCACACAACTCTAGTTATCACAATGAATAATGATAGAATCCAACACACGTCCAAATAAATCTTCAAGGATCTTGCAAAGCCACACTGCTTCGCAGAATGCCACACTGAATGCAATATACTCTACTTCTGCGGTGCTCAAATCCACATAAGTCTGTTTCCTGCTACACCAGGAAACCGTGACAGATCCCAAAGTGAAGAAACACCCATAGATGCTCTTCCTGTCCACTACACTCCTTACCCAATTAGAGTCATTATATCCATACAATCTCATGTCAATACGGGAAGTATATCTCAGACCATGTCCAACTGTGCTTCACAGGTATCTTAACACGTGATTCACAAAAATCTAGTGTATCTGTCTCGACTGACTCATAAACTGGCTAAGTGAACTCACTGCATAACAAATATCTAGTCTAGTGTTAACCAGATACATCAATGATCCAATCAGTTGTCTGTATAGGTTTCGATCAATCTCATCGGAATCAGAAGAAGACACACTTATTTTCTTTAGATTTTTCACCATTGGTGTAGCCATGGGATTATAGTTCAACATCCCAAACTTCTTCAATATATCAATTGTGTACTTCCCCTGACTTAGGAAGATCTCATCAGTTCCCTGCCACACCTCTAGTCCCAAGAAGTAGTGCATCATACCGAGTTCCTTCATCTCAAACTCAGAGGCCAATGCATACTTGCATTCATCAATAAGGCTCTTTGTACCGGTGAGGAATATATCATCAATGTAGAGGACCAAAATCAAGGACTCACCATTAATAGTCTTGTAGTACAATTTGGGATCAAAAACACTTTTTTTGAATCCCAAACTCATCAAGTGTCCATCAATCCTTGCATACCAAGCTAGAGGTGCCTACTTGAGTCCATACATGGCCTTCTTCAACTTGCACACATGAGACTCCTTCTCATGTATCATGAAACCATCTAGTTGATCGATGTATACTTCTTCCACATTCTCTCCATTGAGAAAGTTTGTCTTCACATCCATATGATGTAGTCTCTAACCCATGGATGTTTCAAGGACAATAATCATTTGAATAGAAGTGTATCAAGAAACAAGAGCAAATGTCTCCTCATAATCTATTCCCTCCACTTGAGAGAATCCTCTAGCAAAAAACCTCGTTTTGTGCTTCTCGATGCTTCCGTCAGCTATGTGTTTGATCTTATAGATTCACTTGGAAGTACTACAGACTTCCCCTCAGGTATCAGAATAACATCCCACACATCATTCTTCATGATGGAATGATACTCCTCCATCATGGCATCTCTCCATATTGGTTGAATAGATTCCTCCTCATATCATGAAGGATTAGAATCAATGATGTGGCTGATAACTATGGCATAGCACGAATATCTATGAGGTTTCTTACTCTCTTAGAAGGTATCATGAGGAGATGCATGTCCTTCTTCCTCTTGTAGAGTCTGATGATCCCATGCATGTCTCTTTCGACCTATTGCAATATCTCTGGGAACATCAACTAGAGCTACAAGATAAACATGATCAATTTGATCAATAGGTTCAATTGTCTCCCTTTGAACTATTGGAGGGTGAGGGGGAGAAGACACCATCTCTTCCTATATCTCACTATCAATCTCCATGTGAGATCCTCTATATCTCCTAAAGACTACCTCCTCCTCAAAGGTAACATCTCTGCTCACCTCAATCTTTCTATGACCAAGGATGTGGATCCAGTATGCCTTCGAAGACTCATTGTACCCCACAAATATACCCTTTATTCCTGAAGGGTCTAGCTTGGTCCTTTTCTCCTTGGGTACATGAATGTACACTAGACACTCAAATATCCTGAACTGTCCAACCTTAGGATTCACTCATGAACTGTGTCCATACTAGACATCTCGTGGTTCCCTCATGGAACACATGTCTAAGACATATCAAGGTTACCTCATGGAATCAATGTCTAAGACATATCGAGGTTCCTTCATGGAACCAATGTCTCACAAGACTTATCGAGGTTTCCTCGTGCAACCAATGTCTTGGTTTCTTCATCTGACCATCTGAGGTACATCAGGATGAAGTCCACATTTTCTCCTTCTTTTCCATACAGGATCCTCCGGGGAGAATGTCGCATGATGTTGCCTCAAACATCTCTAGGACACATCGAGGTTCCCTCATGGAACCAATGTCCCCCAAGACATATCAAGGTTTTCTCGTGAAACCAATGTCTTAGTTCCAAAATCTAGTTGGAATGAAGTTGTCCCAACTCCTCTCACTGCATATTTGGTGTTCACCAAATTCTACTTGCAATGCTGACTTCCTCTCAACCAAATATGAGATACAATTATGAGAATCTTTCATGTGCCTTTATCCAAGGTGCAAATCACAATTTTGTTTTAATAATGATATCTGATTGAAGGCAAGTACTTTACTTATCCAAATATGGAAATTAGGGCATCCATAATAGTTTAAATCCATTTGGGGAGAGTCATCCGAGATTCAGTGTAACTGCACGACCCCTATAAGCAACACACACATGATTCAAAATCCTCAATGGCATCAAGAAACTAAGATATTTGTGTTCCCAAAGGACACCCTCAACCATAGTGATCTTCCTTTTCTCACTAGCTTCTCGTCCTCTTGAAAGGGTGTGAAACACATGAAATTGATAAAGGAGCTAAAAAATGAGCGATCCTTCACCATCTTTCTCAATGTGATCGTTCTCATCAGAAAGCCTCACTAGGGTTCAAACCTGTGTGTTGTCCAGAGGCCCTTCAGGCCAACTAGAGACATCGAATGTGCATGGTCCACCAAAAGGGACATGCCCTCTCATGTTGTTCTTTCTATGAACTTGAAACTCCATCACAAACCCATGATTGGATGAACCTCTCCACATGTGGCTAGGTCGTCTTATTTTGCATGCGACCTCTGCAATTTATCTTCATGGTAGAAATCATTCACCTTAGCATCCATCAACCTTCTCCTTGAAAACTCACTTAATCACTACAGTTGTATATGGAAGAAACAACATGAATAACTTTATCTACAACAAAATAGGGAATCCAACGTCACATAAATTCCCATCTCTAATCTCTTTCAGGAATTTACGAGTAGACACACATGTCATACAATATGTGCAGTCGATTCATCTTCTTTTTACTCAATGATAGCTTGGATTCCATACTGTCTCGGCTTAACTTGGGCCAACGTCCTCCACACAATACTGATAGCTATGGCACCAACACGTTGAACCTCTGGGACATCGTGCAATATTTCCCCAGTGCCTATGTGTTCCCCACTTGATATAATATGAAAAACACCACCGCTTCCAAGAGGCACTCGAGTTGATCCTCCTCCTTTGTGTGATGATCCGTCACCAACATCAATTGCAGATGCATCTAGATGATTTTATCCGTTAATGTCCATATGTCGTTTCATGCAACTACCAGATCGTCCTGGCGACTAGGATCTTCATCTTCCAAGATATCTTAAACATCAATGGGGATCCTGTGTATTTGTCTTACATAAGAATCATGTACTGGAACAACTTCGATAACAACTATATCTCTCATTTTCCTGGGCCCTCCCATGAGGGAGTCAAGCCTAGTTCTGCTCTGATACCATGTTGATTTTTCATATGAGAATGAATATGTAATATTAATTATTACAATGATGAGTGTTTCATATATAGAGAAAATATGGTGAACATCCATGAAAGGATGCACCCCTTGGATAATAAATAACTACTTATTTATTATATATATTTATAATTTATATTATAAATATCATGCCATATATATATATGGAAAGAATGTCTTCTCGATGTTGTCCAAACATCAACATTCATTTCACTAGTTCCAATCCAAATCTTCACCTAGTCTAACAAATGGAGATAAACTTCTAGCCAATGGAGAAGAATATACATCACAAAATATACTCAACATAGATATTAAATTCAAAATAATAAAGCAATCATAGAAAAGAAGCACACATAACAATAAAGAAGTTTCTTTCACTGGGGAGAAAGAATTTTTTAGCTTGTTCTTTTATTTTATTTTATAAAGAGCATATATAGAAACATCATTGCTCCTAAAATAAAGAGTACAATTGGGAAACAACTTTACTTCTAAAACATAAGACCACAATCTGGAGATTTTTTTATGCATTCCATATACAAGTGGAAACTACTAGTTACATAGATGATGTAACTAACAATATCCAAAGCATCTCCCACTTGGAAATTACATCAACCAAGGTTGAATCCCCACCTTGTCACTACACCCAATCAAATTTCCTTCCATCCACTATGCTATCTAAACAATTTTTTGTATTATACTGAGTCCTAACCTTGCATTTATTTACCTCATTGGACACCACCACCTCTCTAATGTAGTGGAATTTCACCCTAATATGTTTTGTCCATGGATGAAACTTAGGATTAATCCTCTACATAGCATGAAATTCTACATAATAGTTGATCCAATTCCATAGGATTACTTCCAATCACACCATGGATCATTAGATATGATTTTCTCTCCAAGTAGAAATTATCTACATGTATAAACAATACTTGCTACTTTTTTAAAAACATAAAGTTTTATTCTAAAAACAAATAAGGTTAAGGTGATAAATCCCCCTTCTTTATCAATTCTGCCTTGTTGGTCTTGTTTTCCAATTGTTGCTACAACAATATTCTTAGCATCCTCTATCTTTATTTATCATTTTGTATATTCCTTTGTGGTGTTGGGTAGGTTCCTTTGCTATCTTGGGCTACCCTCATGTCCCATTTGACTATGGAAACAAATCTCTTCTCTTGTTTTTAGTTGTCTTTCCAATCTTCTCTCCAGTGCCTCATTTCTTCCTTTCCTGGAATACTTCCAACTAAGCCCAACTTGAAGTTTCCTCATTTGTATCCCGTAATAGAAATATAAACTCTATTCACTGCATCCTTTACTTGGCCAATTTTCCCCCAACATTCAAACCATTTTTCAATATTTTCCAACACACCATAACGTTTCAATTATATCACTCCATATTCATATGGACTCATTTCAAAGTCCATTCTTCTTGCAACCAATACCAAGCATTAATACTATTTTCACTTCATATGCCTTTTCATGTTTCCCATATGGAAGTAACTATAATAGCTTATGTTCTACTTTCAATTGCTACCCTTTGGATACTCAAAACACAATTAACATTACCTACCTTTATCTCATTCAACAATTCACATTTACTACTGGAATCATTTCCTCATTGCTACAATATATTCTAGTAACTTAAGCATCCATCTTAAGGGTATCTCATACCCTTATCTCTAGTTGTCATGGGATTTATCTAATTCTGGAATTTGCTCTTCTTTTCATTGGATTATTCTCAACCAGTTTCAACTCTATCTTATAAGACAAGTCCATGCCATGGAATGCTTTAATCCTCCATTAGTAGCTTTCAAGTGAGTGAGAATTCATTATTTCCTTCACATTATTTACACATAAGTTGTTGGTTCATAACCTGCAACCCTTCCAAGAATACATACAACTTACCATAGAAATGGATCAACCATCACTTCATACATGTTATTTTTTATTGGAAATTCTCCCTTTTCATACAAGATCTTCATGGCCTCCTCCTTTGCAATCATGCTATGCCTTTTCTTTGGTCATACAAATATTTGACATTCCTAATTATCTCTTCAAGAGTCTTAGGCTCATTAAGATGAATTTTGTATTTGTATAATGCATGGAGCCCACTTAGAAACCTTTGTATCTTCACCTTATATTCTTTAATATAGCCAACATATCTCAAGAGCTCTACAATATTATTCTCATATTCTTCCATGGTCATATTATGTAGGATGATTTCAAAGAATTCATGCATCTTCTTGTCATAGTGGAGCTTAGAAATATATTGCTACCAAAAATACTTCTTGAACTATTTCCATGAAACTCTCCTCTCATTGATGTGCTTAGCTTGCATCAGCTGGTCCCACCACATATAATATTTCCCCTATAGGTTTTGTATGGAAATTATGGATTCTATATTGGATGAGTAATTATGCAATTGAAAGTAATTCATTATTCATAACAACTAGAACTAAACATTCTCTCCCATCTTGTTTTCACCATCAAATATTGGTGGCTTAATATTCATGATATCTCCTTTCAAACTATCATGTTCTGTTAAGCCCTAATATTGGCTCATTACCCCTTAATTAGGGCATATTATATTAGTAATGTTATTTTATTTATGTCGGCTTTAGGCCATTAGTTGTAATTATACCTCCTAGTCTCCTATATATATATACCAATGAGACATTTTCATTTTGAATCATCTTGTACTTGAACATTTAAGTGGGGTAAAATGAGGTTGACCCCTTGAAGAGGCTTATTATCTGAAATTATCTCTTTTTCAAGGCGTTGAGTACTTTTCCTGAGGTTTTTCTATGCTATATTGATGTTTGGTTCTTAACATATGGTAACAGAGCTCAAGGTCTTGGGGTTTCGTTGCTACATCTGAGACACCGTGGAATTTTTGCTATAACTGTTTTTCTACAAAGTTTCAAAAGGAACGGCTTGGAGGATATTTATTAGATGGATCAAGGTACATTGGGTTCAAAATTTAGCTCCTGGGGCCTTATACTTTTGGAGATACATCCTGTACAATATAGGGTTCTGGAATCATCATGAAATGAGTCATTGCGGAATTTTCGCTATAAATTTTTTTATGTAACGTTTCAGACCCTGAACTATGGAGGCCATTTATAGAAATTAGTAAGGTATATATGGTAAAAATTTCAACTTCTGGTTCATCTTAAATTTGTAGATACACCTTGTGTAAGATAGGGTATCTGACTAGTCCTCTTGACTAGTCTCAAGAAGGTGTTACAGGTAAAACAATCGTAACTTCTTGCTAGAGTATCTAAATTGAGTGGGACTAGTTTCATTGGATTGTGGATAGTCTGTAGTATTTTGGGTGTGAGTTTCAGAATTTGATATCAATTATTTTTTGTGGGGCATGCTATACAAGTGAGATCTCCTGAAAAGACCAAAAATCGGCAAGTTGTGAGGAAGTTACCGTAAATTCCACTTGGCACATCCAATTTTGATCAGACCTGTGGCATTGCAGAGAAGAAATATCATAGAACTACCTAAAAGAAAGTTTCATACCCAGAAGGGCCTAAACTTGGGAGATAGAACAGAATAAATATTGTCTAGCAGAACCGCCTCAAAATCAAGATTCAAAAGTGATACTTGGCCAACATGCCACCAAAAAAGGGACCTTCTACACCAAATAAGCCTCCAGAAAATCCTAATTGGACTCTTGATGAAGGTGAAGAAATGCGTAGGGATATAAATGAACTACAAAAGAAGATGGATTCAATGAAAGCTAAGTTGATGGATTCAATAGAAACTAAGTTGGATACTAAGATGGATGGCTTAAAAGGGGAGATCATGGAAGTATTGAAAAATTTCGTAACAGAGAATACACCCGAAAGTGAAAATGCATCCCATGAAATTCATGATGAGGACACAAGGAAGGTGAATCAAGAATGGAGAAACTCCAACTTTGGTTTGAAGACCAACCACATTCCTAAGATTGATATGAAGAAGTTTGATGGAAAGGACCCAATCACATGGAT
>ML779062.1:2010655-2058388 GCA_009831015.1 Picea engelmannii | reverse complement strand
CATCTTGTACTTGAACATTTAAGTGGGGTAAAGGGAGGTTGCCCCCTCGAAGAGGCTTATTATCTGAAATTATCTCTTTTTCAAGGCGTTGAGTACTTTTCCTAAGGTTTTTCTATGCTATATTGATGTTTGGTTCTTAACATGTTCATACCTTCTCCTTTGATGTCTGATTGGGGACACTTTTGAGCAGATCTATGATTCTTTAGATACATATGGATTCATAGATGAATGTGTTGGTGAGAATGATGGATTTGAGTTCTACTATCACTTTTTGAGTGCTTCGATTTTCCATGATTTTCTCTTCTTGAATGAACTCTACCTTCTTCCCCGTGCTTTGAGATCGACGCATTCTTTATTAGCCTTTGTGATCAATTCAAGTTTCGCACTAGCTAAGGGTTCAATTGATTTTGCTTCTCTTGAACCCTTAGCATTATCTCATTATTAGCTCTGCACCTCAATCTCCAAGATCCTCATAGTTTCTATCATCTCTAATGGCACAATCCTTCCTATGTGCCCATAGGATTATGTGTCCTCATCTCCTGCACTAATATTTAGTCCTCTAGCTACTTTTTCATGATTATATGGATCTTGTCCATCCTCCATGTTATCTATTCAATGGTAATTTCAATGTTGATATTAACTTATCCTTCTTGGAACACTAACTCTTCAAGAAGTGTGCACAGAAGAAATATTTTATGTTACACCTTAATTGCAAGTTTGTAACATTTTTTTTTAATTCTAGAAAATATATGCACTTGATCATTTTTTTCTATTAAGGCTATAGGTCTCTTCTTCTTAATTTATATATAATTCTGAAGCGCTTCTCATCTAAACCATCAAAATTATTCCTCTCTAAATTAACCTTCCAATTACTACATTGATACCCAATTTGGGCTTCTAAACTAGGATTTATAGCTCTATATAGTTCTTTCTCTTCATGGACATTTTGTCAAACACTTATCCTACAAACTACATTTTCCCAAAATTTTCATAGTGCTAACTATAAAATTGAGGCATTTCTTCATTTATGCCTCCATAAGCTACCCAAATACTCTAACAACCTTCCAATCTGGTAATTGTAGAACTAAATTCAACATTTGCAAGCTTCAAACACTATTTTTCCCAACTATTCTCATGGAGAAATTCCGTCAAACACTTGTCACACAAACTACAATTTTTTATTATACAATTGACTTTTGGCCCATACAATCCCAGTTCTATAACCAATAAATCCAATACCATTTTGTAATGTACCCAACCATCTAATTAAGTTCATATCAACATTTTTACATAGAATTGATAGGCAAATAAAATTCAGCAGTGGAATATAAAATGCCCACAACAAATTAATTCAATACCCATGAGTATGATCATCCATATTAGAATATAAAACATATTTTTACTCAAACATTAATAATAACATTTGATACATGGAAATTATAATAGTATACATAACCAGTACTTCCCCAAAAAGGTAATTACATTTCCTTCATGATACTAGCCTATTCTCAGGTACCCATAAGGCCATTTACAACAAACTCACATGGATGGAATTTAAATTACATAACAATAGAAAAATTATTCCCTATCCATTACAATATATGGTTGTAAGGACCTCAAATATGCATACCAATATATACTAGAAAGCCATGAATTCCATGTTGATCTAAAGCTAACTTCCATCCTTTTATCTTCAAGAATATAAGTACATAATTCTCCTATACATCATTAAACTTCAACACATCAATAATAAAATATATAAAACTTATATGTTTGGAAATTTTCCACCAAATGATTGAATAAGAGGAACATTCCACCAAACCATAGGCTCCCTACTACACCATCTCTCTCTACAACACGAGCCATCCCCGATTTGAGGCTATGAATACACAAGGGGTAGACTCTTCATATGGTTTGCTATGATTTCCCTTCTATAGCCCAATTCCTAAGATCATAGTCATTAATTACACCTACAAAAATTCCCAATTCATGACCCTCTTCCCTATCAGGATGCACAACCCAAGGAATGGGATCCCCTTCTCTACTTAGCAATTCCTTAGGCTATCCCACTTCTATCCAAGGCTCCAACAAAAGCTAGCCAAGAAATACCATTGCTAGGATTCCAGGGAATTATTAGTTGTATTGAAATTACTTCAATTACAAACAATATTATTCCATATAGACATAATTCTCTATTGATTCATGATTGTAGCTTTCATAGTTTGAATTCAACATACACACAACAAGTTGTTCTAGGTAAATTTCCCAATTTCTCAAATGAAGGATAGTTTGCAAGATGAATTTGTAATACCCCATTTTTTATCCTTAGTTCAGTGTTGTGTATATACATGGTGAATGGATATAAGTTGAACAATGCAATTTGTAATCAAACATTTAAATTGAATAAAAATTACATCACTGGCTGCAAAAGAGAAGGACAAAAAGAAGGGATGTTCTGAATCCATAAGAGGGGAAATACAAGGAGCCTTAGTAGGATAAATAAATGACATTAGCAAGGGAGCTAATCTAGAGTCTTATAAAACTTTATTGTTTCCATGATTATTAGATAATTTGTAAGTTTTAAACCTGTGAAGTAAAGAAATGCATACAGATTCTTAAACAAAACATAAATTAATCAATGGCTCATACACATAGTACACATAGATTTATGCTAAAAACCCTTGACCAGGAGAAAACCAACCTTCCTTGGTGTCACACCTCTCAAATATTCATCGTATTAATTTCACCATTCACAATACAATATATAGAATATTTTAGGTATTTTGCAGCTACCAAAACCCTAATCCCTAAATGCTAAAATAGAAAAAAACCACCTAAAAAAAAATTCAGGGCATTGCCCTGAACGCTTTGCGTAGCCAAGGGGGGGCAATCCTGTCCTCCCCTGGGAATCCCCCTCGGGAAATTCCTGACACACACGTACAACAATACTAGGGAGGGATCCTCAGACACAGTTGTCAAATATGACACACTCCCCCCCGCCCCCCCACACACATGCAAATAATATAATTCTACCCAACATTATCCCAGTTTTTGTTTTCTGTGCACATAGGGGTCACAAGATTACATAGTCAACAATCCAGGGTAGTAATGCCCATTGTTTCTCTACACTAGAAGAACTTCTCGGTGCTCATAGACTTTGTTAATGAATCTACAACATTATTGAAAGTGTCAACCTTCTCCAACAACATCTTCTTGTCTTCAACCATGTCTCTCACAAAGTGATACTAGACATGAACATGCTTTGCCTTTGAATGATAAGTTGGGCTCTTAGCCAAGAATATTGCACTCTGATTGTCACAATCTAATATTATTTTTTTTTGTACCAACCCAATACCTTAACACAATCTCTGTAACCATATTGCTTCCTTACATACATGAGTGCTACAAGATTTTTACCCTGTGACCTTGGGTCTATGTCACAACATAGTGTTAACCCCTAAATAGTGGCACATTACCCCTTAATTGGGGCATATTACATTAGTAATGTTACTTTATTTATGTCGGCTTGGGTCCATTAGTTGTAATTGTACCTCTTAGTCTCCTATATATACCAAGGAGACATTTTCATTTGGAATCATCTTTTATTTGGACATTTATGTGGGTATAAGGAGGTTTCCCCCTTGAAGAGGATTATTATTTGAATTTCTCTCTTTTTCAAGGTGTTGAGTAATTATTCTGAGGTTTTTCTATGCTATATTGATATTTGGTTCTTAACATATGGTATCAGAGCTCAACGTCTTGAGGTTTTGATGCTACATCTGAGACACCTTGGAATTTTCTCTATATTTTTTTTTCTACGATGCTTAAGAAGTAACTCCTTGGAGGATATTTAGTAGATGGATCAAGGTAAGTTGGGTTCAAATTTCAACTCCAGAGGTCTTATAATTTCAGAGATACATCCTGTGTAAGATAGGGTTCTGGAATCATCCTGAATTGAGACATTGCATAATTTTCCCTATAAATATTTTTCTGTAACGTTTCAGAATTTGAAATACACAAGATATTCACAGAAATTATTAAAGTATCTGTGATAAAAAATTCAACTTCTGGGTCATCTTACATTTGTAGATACACCCTGTGGAAGATATGGTATATGACTAGTCCTATTAACTAGTCTCAAGAAGGTGTTCTAGGTAAAACAATCATAAATTAATCCTAGAGTATCCAAATTGCGTAAGACTAGTTGCATTGGATAGTGCACAATCTGTAGTATTTCTGGTACAATTTTCATAATTTATATCAATTATTTTGTGCGGGGCACGCTATACAAGTGAGATCTTCTGGAAAGGCAAAAAATAAGCAATCTTTGGGGAAGTTACCATAAATTCCACTTGGCACATCCAATTTTGATCATACCTGTGGCATTGTAGAGAAGAAATATAAAAAAAACTACAAAAAATAAAATTCCATACCCAGAGGGAATGGCCCAAAATATATAGCAATCAATCATGTCAAAGTTGTTGGCCTAACTCACCCTATAATTCATGAAGTGAACTATGCAAAGGAGATATTCAAAGGGGTTTTATTCTTTGAAGAAGTACTATGCAGACTTCCATATGAGTCTGCCAAAGAGAAGATTATAATGGAAGAAGAAGAAGAAAGGAATATAACCAAGGAATAATTCCTATTGCTTCAGGATAAGGACACAAAAAAACAAGAAGCAAAGGAACAAGAAGAAAAGAGGAAGGCATAGGAAAGGTACCAGAAGGCCTTGGAAGAAGAAATGAAATACCAAAGAAAATAGGTAGAGTTAGAAAAAGAAAAGAAAAATGGCCAAGGGGAAGTCAAAGGAAAGAATAAAGATGAAGACAAGAAGAAACCCAAATTACATGAGAAGAAAAAGAGAGATGAAGCATTGAAGAAAATTGTTGAATATAGGAAGAGAAAGGATGAAAAATAAGCTAAGGCACAACAAGATGTAGAAATGAAGAAAAGGGACACAAAAGACAGATAGAGATTTGTTGTTGAAGCATAAAAAAACTGGAAGAAAGAAGAAGAAGAAAAATAGAAAGTTGTTGAGGTCAGGGCAAGGAAAAGGGAAGAGGAAGAAGTATAAAAGGAAAGGAAAAGGAAACTAGATGAGGCCAAAAATAGTCCAGCAACCCCAAGTGTGGGTATAGTTGACATACCTCTTCTGGAATGCACCCGTCTAATGGAAATACTAGGAAAAATTATGTTTTCCTCATAGATGCTAGAATTCAATGAGGTTGTAGTTGCAGTGGGAGAGTATTACTACAAAATAAAGACCAAATAAATAGACAAGAGTTCAAGAAAAAGGAAAAGTGGGGAGAAAAATCTCAACCAAGGGTCAACCAAAAGGTCCATTGAATGGAAAGCAAGACCAAACCCCAAAGACAACGCTATATAGACTGCCTCTACTCTTAATCCATTTGCAGGGGAAAATTCCATGTATGTATATGAGTTAGTTTCTTCCTTAGACACCTCACAAACCAGATTGTTTGAGTTGGAAGAAGTGTTGAGGACACAAAGAGACAATATCACTATTGAATTTAAAGAGGTAGTTGGTGCAGTCGAAATTTTTCATAAGGAAGAAATGGAAAAGGTTTTGTAAGAATAGAAGGATGAACTCAATGCATAATTTGAAAAGAAAATCCAAATAGATGAAAGTCTTCATAAGGGGAAAATGGATGCCCTTAAGTTGGCACATTCGAAAAAGAAATATAAACTGAAAAAAAAACATGCATAGGAATTAACAAGGGTTCCAACTTACATACAGAACATGTGAAATCCAGAAATTTCATTGAATAGATGGAACATAAAATCCTAGGTATGGATAAGACTAAAGAAAAACTTGAGAAAACTATAGAATAAAATCATACATGAGATATCATCTTGGAAACCATAAAGGTAGAAGCCAAAGTTGTTAATTAAGAGATGAAATTGGTGCAAAAGAAATGTTTATGTGTGATGAATGATATCCAAAGGAACGTAGATGATCAAATAAAGATACAGGACCAGGTGGAGGAAATGAGAGACAAATATCATAAGGATCAGGATGCCTTTCATATAATTTTTGGATTGGAAAAGTGTTTACCAAAAACCACCAAGTACCTTGCCACTCTACACTATCAGGCATAAGATAAAAGACTAGGTTTTTTTATATACCTAGAAACCCCTCTTAGAAGACATCATAAACATTCAAAATATAGTGACAATTTCCTACAATAGATTATGGAATGCCTTTGATGAGCTAATATATGAATTCGATATGGAAATTATGCCCAACATTGATTATGCATCCCCTGGTGAGCTGAGAATAATAAGCTGAAGAAAAAATGGATGCTAGCCAAGAGGTCATTGGACATCTTACAGAGGTTGAAAAAGAGGTCTTAAATGACTATTTGATGAAGCTAATGAGGCTGATCACATTTGCCAAAGATTTTATCAAGAATATTGAGAAGGGATTAAAGTTGGAAATTACAACTAAAATATGTGATGGTGAGTTGGACTTAGAGAAAATGTAGCTAAGTATGTTGTAAACAATCTTGGAAGACTATGTGCTATGGAAATAATATAGGGATATAATGGAATTGTAAAGACTCACACAATTGTTTCATTTTCTAACAGATCCTTCTCTTTTTTATCATTTTCACTTATGTAAAGCCTGAATGAGGAAAGTGAAATGATTAGTCGGAACTTCCATTTGATGTCATGGACGTTAATGAATGTAAACAATCCCTCTTGTTTTATAAAAAGGGGAACTATAGATGAGAAAGGGATTTTGGTCTGTTGTATATTGGAACAATACTTATACTATGGAATGAATAGAGGAAGAGATACCTAGGATATTTATGGTTCAAATATGTGTTTTTAAGACTTTTCTTTGTGCATATGTCTATTGTGTGAATGTTTATGAACATAGTTGTATGAATTTGTTCTACACTATGTTCTTGGTACTTATGATATCATGGATTTCCTTATGAGTACAAAAACAATATCATTGATATGATATGTAATTGTTGGTATGTCTATTTCATTATTATGTTAAGTCATTACTTGCATATATGGACTTCTTCTTTTGTTGGTAATAGTATTTTCCACTATGCTCATATTCTTTAGCTTGCTCCTAATCAGGATAGGGTATATTAATATAGGATGCACTTAGAGTACTTTTAGATAACATTAGTTAGAGTTTTTAGTTCAAATTTTAATTCATCTGAGAACATTATATTCTCATATTCATTATAGAAAATATTTTAGAATGGCAAACAGGACCACATATTGGTCAGAAATTCTATACCAAACGAGAGTAGGTCTAATTGGGACCCACCATTGGGCGTTCTCCCTTACCTGCTTGACAGTCCTTTTGGACCTGTCAACCGAACTAGGTTGTCAAGCCTAAAGAGTGAAATCTAGTGTGATTTTCATAGTCAAAGAACCAAGTTGTCAGGCCTGAAGAGTGAACTCTAGTGTGAGTTGCAATGGAGAAGTAATATTATTGTTTTGTTTGTTTCCTAATAGTTTTCCTAGTAGTGAGTCCCTTGAATTCCCGATAGTGAGATTCCTATTTACCTGTGTCAAAGAGACCCTAATAAATGAATGGTGCAGCCTAATGGAATGAGGACAGTGAAGAGGGAATATTCCTTGGGTCATCCCTAATAAAATAATGGTACATTCCGATGGAATGAGAGAAATGAAGGGGGTGCATTCCTTGGGTTGGGAAGGTCAATAGGAAGAGAGCTGGTGGAAATCATGATAGTTGTAGGAGAATGCTAGTGGATTATGTATATGTTTTTGGGTTGGGGTGCCTATGCATCTATGTTTTAGGCTAGATCTCATATGTATTTATGGATTTTGGGGTCAGAGTGCCTTGGTATTTATATTTAGGTTAGAATGTCTGTGTGATATTAGGTCAGAGAGCCTATATGTTGATTAAAGATTGAGGATCCTAGAATTGTAATTATGTGTACTCCATCTGGTTTTGTGCATTAAGGACAGATAAAAAATAAGGGGGAGGGGAATGTAGCATCCCCAATTTTAATCCCCATAGATTATAATGTAATTTTATAAATGTGAATTAGGTTGGTGAGTCCATGTGTTGGGGCTAAGAGCCCATATTGATTTAATGTGGTCTAGGGCCAAATTGTATATTATGAACATTGAAATAATTAATAAAAGTAATAATTGTTGGTTTTGATATGAGAGTGATGAAAAGGATGGGGGGATATGATTCCACAAGAAAGAGGGGTCCAAGGGGGAATATTCATGGGTATTAATCCAACCCACATTCCTGAAATTATCTATCATTGTGTATAACCTTCTATTTGTTGTTGAGTGTTTCCAAAGCCAATCATTAAACTCATGTAAGAGGGTGGGTGTGAGGAGTCACATCCCATAGTTATTGGGGAGCATGGGATGAAGTACAATCATCTTTGGGAAGAGTGAGAGTCAAGAAAGAAAGGGATAAGAAGGGGAAATTCATATGCGAAAGGACGACAATTTTTACTGGAAACTTTTGGATAGAAAGGGAGGAGTTGAGTATTGAGAAGAGCACCAACCATGTTGTGCTTGAAGGAATCCATTGTTTAGCTATTTTTTATGCTAGAAATATGGCATGGTCTCCTGTAAAAATGGGTTGTAATCCTGTAGTGTGTTTTCTATTGAGGAAATGGATCAAGATCCTTGTGAAGGATGATATGAGCACTCCTGAAGAAGTTGAGAGTTCCTAGAGTCCCCAAATGAAATATTCATGACCAACCAAGTGCACTAGAAGCTCTAATAAATGAATGGTACAACCTAAGGGACTATGAACAGTGAAGGGGTACATTCCTTGGGTTGTGCATGTTGTGGGGAGGAGAGTTGGAGGATTGGAACTATTGTGGGAGTAGAACCTGAGTTATGGGGTTGATGTGTGTGGAGTGTGGACAGTCAGCGATCCAGATCTCTTTTTGGACTCATAACCTCAGCTCTATGGTGGCCTTCTATAGGGAGGAAATGAAAAACAACGCCTATGGCTTGGAGTTTCATCCTTCGTACACAACCAATTGGTTAATTATTAACATATAAGTGTTTATGTTCTATTCGTATGTTATTCTATTATGTAAATAGTTTAGATGAATGTTGGGTATTTGTTTTTTACTTGAGCAGTTGCATTCATGGTTTTATTTATGTTTTTAGATGCATTTATAATATGGTATCAGTCAAATAGTTAAATTTGTGTGTGATCTGTAGATGGCAAGCTACACGAAAATTAGTTAGCACAAAATTTTAATTTTTAATGTGTTTTCCGCACATAATGTTCCTAAGTTGGGTTGGGGTAAATTACAATCACATGATGTCACACTTTATTTTTTTTGGTGACATGCCCTTCTATAGAAATTTGTCTTCATAATCACTTCCAAGAGCTTATTAATCCCTTGGTGACCTGCAAAACAAAATAGCATTTTGTCTCCAACCCGAGGTGAGATCATGGATGAAAAGAGATATGAGGACTTTATTCTTCCAATAAACATAAAAAATGATTACAGGTAATTCATATAAAGGATTCAATAAAAAAATTCCATTGTTACCTGCGGTGGAATGGTGGCTAGCCTAACTACCTGGTAGTGTTTCGATGATAAATTATTCGTTTGATGTTCGATTGGACTGATTCCAAAGCCATATTAAAATAGATTCATAGGGATATCTCTAGTAGAAATATGTTTTAAAAGTTAATTGAAATGATGTGTCAAGTATGTTGAGGAAAAACCTGCATAACAAAGTTATTTGTGATATCCAACCTAGACCAACAGTTACGATTTTGAGTGCAACTTTTTCATTTGATGACAAATTGACTTGATTCCAATTGTAAATGAAATTATATTCATGTAGGTATCTCCAATAGGAACAAGTTTTACAAAATTGAAGAACTTATTATTCAAATATACCAATGAACATCCTAGGAAATGAAGCATTAACTATGCATATTTAAGATAGACCCTTAGTAATTAGGGAATAACTTTATCATACGATATCAAAATGAAGTGATTCTAATTGGGTTGTAAATTATATTCATATTATAATATATGATAGAAATAGGTTTTAAATATCTATCCATTAGGTCTACCAAAAAATGACTATCCCAACTATGTTCTCAGTAAGGTGATTGATCCAAAATGCCACAATTGATCAACATGCTATTTCTCCAAAATGATGATTTGGGTATGTGTAAATTTTCATAGGAATATATTTCCCAATGTAATTCATGCCCTTAAAAAAAAAAATTAGTACCCAGTTCCTAAATTTTGCGATATGAAATTCACAAGATCTTGTAGAAAATGCCGAAAGAACACCCAAATCAAGAATGTTTTTTTTTTTTTGTAGGTTTGTTATAGCATTTGGTTCAAACTATGGTATGATGGTAATGAGAACTTGACATAACCACTATGGGAACTCCAAAGAGCCCACATAGTATCTCATTATCCACGAAATTGTTTTTACACTTTGTTCAAGAGGATTTTCTTGAAATTTGTGGTTCTTGCATGATGATGGTTGTGAATATTTGGTCATGATGCTTGCAAGAGGTATAAAACCATAATTATATCAATTCATTGATCAAGTGTTCATTTTTCATTTATGCCCAGTAACAAAGAGGTCGGGTGTGGGGTAGATGTAATCAATGATGAAGTATCAAAGGTTGTAAAGAGTCTAAAATGATTGAAGAAACGAATCATGGTTTAATGGATAGAAAAGAAGGTAAAGAATATGATAGAAGAGTAAAGAAAGAAAATGTCATAAAGAATAAGTTTTTTTGTGAAATAGGAGATGCTCCATATAAGAAGTAGAAGAAGGAGGGTAAGAAAAAGAACAATGGAAAATGAAGGAAGAATAAAGGTAGCATGTAGGGAAAACAAAAGAGTGGAAAGACAAAAGTAGGGAAAACAAAGAAGATGGAGATGGAAGAGATGAAAAGAATAAAACATGGATATGAAAGAGTGGAAGAAAACATGATAAAGGTAGAGAAAAAAATTGAAAAAGGCATGGGAGAAAAAAAGAGTAAAAGGAAGGTTGATAAAGAGAAGTGATGAAGAAAAGATAATAAAAGGTGAGATAATTGAATGGTTGAATAATAGTACATAGGTGAACTAAAATGAAACCAAGAACTAAACAACCCAAGATGCTACATATTGATGATGGAAATAATGGAGATTAACCACATACCTGATAATCAATCTAGACTCAAGCATGAAGTTTTCTACATCCCCTTAGCTCCTTCTCAATTGGAATCCTCATTCACCAATGCCTTCTTCTTGTTACCAAGATTTCTGCAAAAGAGATTAGTATGATGGGTGGCTCTTACTGCACCACAAAAATATTCTTAATTTTAATTCATGCAACCATATGACTTAAGTTAAATGCAAAACACTATGTATGGGCTCTTACAGAGAATGTAGTTGACAATCATCTATGTAGATATCAATACCATGTGCCATATAAAACCAATACAATAAGTACTATTTCACCCTTGACATCTCCCCAATAACGATGCCAAAATGATGGGCTAATTAATTACCTTGGTAATCAAATAGTTCGGGAATTACTTTATAAAGCCATGGTTCAAATGTTTGGGAGATGTCATGCACTATATGTGCACACTACACTTCTTAACTTGCACTAGTTTATCTAGCGTGCTTCATAAAATTGTATCACTAATCTATTAATTGAAATGACAATGAATAAAGGAAACACACCACACTTCATAAATCAAAAGCTAACTCAATCACTCTTGGCAATGATCATGTACTTGAATGTACCGATCATATTACTGGGACCCTACTGTCACCATGAAATATCTTTGCATGATTTAGGCACTTCCTATTTCCATAGATCATATCTCTCATTGTTGGCAAAATTTGATAAAAATTAGTTTTTAAATTTGAAATTGCATTGCAGGAAATTAAAAGACTATAAAGGAAATAAAACTGCATAAATAAATGAACACACACACACAAGGAAATAAAAGACTACCGTGATTTATTGGAGTGATCTCTGCAATCAAAAAACAAAGCAATGAATTAAAATACAACAACGTTAAATTAAATCAAACCACACTACACAAAAAATTAAAATTGCAATCTATATTAAAGAAGATATGAAATTGTGGTTTATTCCATCATAATTTGGATTGTTTCTCTAATAAATCTCTTACATAGAATGGAGATGGCACTCTCTTTATACAAAAACTTGTTTGAAACAAAAATAACAAATAATAAATGTAGATCCACAAGATTCTCAAGTGGTTACAATAATTTGCAAATAATTGGCAACTTAAAACGAACTCATAAATGGTTTCAAGATCCTCTCTTATTAACTTCATGAATAGTTTCAAGAAGGTTGATGATGCTCTTAGGTTCATGGCGTAACTGATTGCTGAAATATATCTTGGAAATTCAAAATATTGACCCTACGGATTTAGAGAAAGCACTGATTACTACAAATGTGGTAAATCATTGATATGTCTCAAAATATGATATGGGTTGTTGAGATTGTTTGTGGAGATGTCTATTTTGACATAGTGATGCCTCATACCAAAAATATCGAAGACCTGGTTCGTAGATTTTATGATATGAATCTACACAAAGTTTGAATTGAACCTGCAACAATCATCAAGCTAATTAGATGGTTATGGTTAAGAAAAAATGAATTAAAAATAAGGGGAAAAGGATAGAAAAAGATGTCAATTTCACAACTATTCACTTATTTGTATCTAGGTTCTTCTCCTCAATTTTTCATTTCTTCTCCATTAGACTCTACATCCTTGGTGGCTCAGTAGCCAAAAATTCTACACTATGTTATTTTATGTTAAGGAGATGGAAGAAAGAAGATTCAAAGGCAATGGTTTATTGATGTTGAATGTTGATTAATTGGGTTGGTTGTCATTGATGTCAACCCTTGAAGCAAGTCCAATAGAAAATTTTGGAAGCCCCAACAATATGATTAAGTGACTTCAGTTTGATTGATGTATAATGGTATGAAGTTTAATACATTTGTAGGTAATACTATTCTAGATGGATAGTACATCTCATGCCATTTACGGTTATATGTGGAACATCACATAACTCCTCATGGTTAGAGAGTTATGGCTTGGTGAAGTGGAGAACCCTCATGAGTTATCTAGAAGGTCAAAGAATTCAAATTAATTCTAGAAGCTCCTAGAAGAAGTTGACTAATGAAGTGGGTGAAACTAGGAGTTATTCATGGGTTAAGTTGTTGCAATAATAAAATAATTAAAAATAATTTAGTTTCAACTAGAAATGGAGAATTTACTATTTGTAGAAAAGTGAGTTAGAAGTGGACAAGTGGTTAGAAGTGGGTTAACCCTAAAAGAATGAAAGTGGGTTAAGTTGGTTAGAAGGTAACCCGTTAAGGAAGCTACATGGAAGTATAAATAAGAGAGAAAGGATCTCCCATTAATACGTATTGAATATCCTTGAATATCTATTTTGTGAAAGGTTATTTGGTAAGGTATTATTGATAGAGAAAAGTGCGGCAGAAAAATCACGGCAAGAAAAGTGTGACAAAAAAAGTGTGGCAGAAAAATCACGGCAGGAAAAGTGTGGTAGAAAAAATGCGGCAGAAAAACTGCGGAAAAAGAAGTGCGGCAACAGATCCGCAATAGTATAATCACAGCAGTAGAATGCTACAAGAAGAAAAAAAAGGTATGGTTTTCATATGTGTAGTGTTCAGTTTATGAATCTAGTTGAGGGTTTTCCTTGTAAATCTATTGGATGCCCTCTTGGAAGTTTAGGGCTTGTTGTAGAGTTGATATGAGGAAAATCTACTAATGTTTAGTATTGGTTCATGTTTGAGTGATTTTGGTCGAGGTATGTTGTTGAAGTTATTGGTACAAATAGAGGTTGTACAACAATGAGGTTCTAGCACATGGTTTGAGGTATAGACTTGTGGTATAGTTTTTGAGGCATATGTGATCATATAAGATTGGTTGATGAGTATACAATGATAGGTTTCTTAGTGAAATATTTGACATAATAGGTGGTGACAGTTACATATTCATTTTATACATTTGGCACTTATATTTTAGGGTGGTTGGATGGGGCAAGGATAGGTGGTTGTAGCCACCTTGCGGTTGTAGCCGGAGAACATAGGGGGTTGTAGCCTCCTTCTAGTTGTAGATAGAGAATTGGGGAATTGTAGATTCCCTCAGGTTGTAGCTTGAAAATAAGGGGTCAAAGCCTCCTTCCAGTTGCAGCTGGGAAACAAAGGAAGTTGGTGCTTCCAATGAATGTATTTCTTAAAGAAAAATAGGAAAAATCATTCTGTGGTTTTCTCCTACATTGGGTTTCCACGTAAAAAATATTGGTGTACTATGTATGTGTATGATTTTTCATTTGTTCATGGTTTATTTACTCTACACTTATTGGATGCTAATTCTATATTGATCATAAAGATAAATAACACTTGCATATTGTGGTTAAAAGTATTAAAAATCTCTATTATTGATTCACCCCCCCTCTCAGTAATCCAACAATTGGTATCATGGTGGGTTCCTTCAAAAATCAGTTTAACCACTGAAAGGTAGATCATGGAGAGTAACAGTATGTATAAAAATGGAATACCACAGTTTGATGGAAAAAACTATGCATTTTGGAGTAGAAGGATGAAAACATATGTACATGCACAAGGATTTGAAGTTTGGAAATCAATTGTAGATGGATACAAAGAACCAACAGTTCCGCCAACAAACGAACATGGAAAGAAACTCTGTCTAAATAATTCAAAAGCCACAAATTCACTTCTGAATGGTCTTTGTGATTCGGTATATATGAAAGTTATACATTGTAGCTCTGCTAAAGAGATTTGGGACAAACTTCAGAATATTTATGAAGGAGATTCAAAAGTCAAAGGAGCAAAGCTTCAAACTTATAGAGGTCAGTTCGAACAACTAAATATGAAGGAAGATGAGAATATTGTAGCTTACTTCAAGTACGAGTTGATGAAACAATGAATGAAATCATAGAATTGGGAGAAGAAATTGAAGAATCTGTAATATTTTAAAAGGTACTAAGATCTCTTTCAATGATATTTGATCCTAGGATATTAGCACTAGAAGAAAGAGCATATCTAGACTTAATAAGCATGGATGAACTACATGGAATATTCACATCCTACAAAATGAGAACTAAACAGGAAAATCCAGGTATAAAACAAGAAGCATTCAAAGCATCCAAAAGGTCAAAGCAAAAGGGCAAGAAAAAAGAAAAAGAATATAGCAGAAGCAGTGACATCTCAGAAGATGATGAAGAAGTGGCCAACTTTGTCAAAAGATTGAAAAAGGGAACCGACGACATATATAAAGGTAATATTCCATTGAATTTTTTTAATTGTGATGGTATTGGTCATTTTTCTAACAAATGTCATCATAAGAAAAAGAAAATAAATGATGAAGATGATTCAAATAGCAAACAAACATATAAAGGAAAAATAACCAAAAAGAAAGTCTGCAAGAAAATTTTTTGCACCAAAGAAGACAACTCCTCATAAGATGAAGATGAATTCAGTGAAAGCGAGACAGAAAGAGTTATATTCATGGAAATAAGATTCTGATAAAGAAGAAACCGAAGAATAATACGAAGAGGCAGAAGTTGACTACCGAGAAGAACTGTTGAGTGTTATAGAAGTTATAAAAAGAGAAAAGAAGAAAAGCAAGAAGCTCCAAGCAGAACTAGAGTAGATAATCATGGAATTGAAGGTTCAAATAGAACAAGATAAAAGAATTGAAGAAGCACTCAAAGAACAATTAGAAGAAAGAGACATGATCATTGGAAATTTGGAAGCAGAAATTGTCACATTGAGAAAGGATCTTGAAAAAAAAAATAGCTCAAAATTTTTGGATGAAATTATCAACAATCAAAGGCCTAATCATGACAAATCCAGACTCGGATACAATCAGACAGAAAATGGATCAATCTCCAAAATGACAGTTCAAGAAACATATCCAAAAAGATATGTAGAAACAGTCAAAGTGGATAGGAAATTCTATAAGGAAGATCACATGGACACTCCTCCACCGAGAAGATTCAGATTTCAGAATCAATGATAGTCAGAAACAAACAAGCCTCGGGAAGAAGAAGGATTCAAAAGAGTAACTCCTTTCAAAAGATATTCAACTCCTAGGTATCAAACTATTTTTTTTGGTTTATGTTATGCATGCAATAATTTTGGACATAAAGTTGTAAATTGCAGACCTAATAGCAGGAACATAAACAACTTTGAAAGTCTTACATAAAATGGTTATCCAAGAAGGCCTAGTGAAACACAGAGAAGAAGCTACAACGGGTTTGAATCATTGAGCACTGAAGTGGAATGCTAAAAGTGAAATAACTTTGGACACATGGCCAAACATTGTAGAATGGCATTCCCTCCTAGAGAATCAAAACAAAATAACAACAATCACAGACGAGAACCTTATAAGAGAACATGGATAAGAAAGAAGAATCGGTATAGAAATGAAGAATGCACACATGGTCTACAAGACAAGCATAAGAAATGCGGTTGGTATGTTGACAGTGGTTGATCAAAGCACATGACAGGTGATGAAAACATTTTTCTAACATTGAGAAAGGAAATAGATGGATCAGTCCCCTTTGGAAATGACGACTCAACTAGAATCATTGGAAAAGGCACAGTCAGAATTGGAAACAAGTATACCAAAGCATAAAATGTTCTACTAAAGGAATATATGAAACATAATATTCTAAGTGTAAGTCAAATGTTTGACCAAGGTCACATGCTTATGTTCGATTCACAGAAATGCGAGATAAGAAAATAAAGTTCAGGCAAATTGGTTGCAACAACTATAAGAACTTCAAGCAATATATATGTATTAAGTGAAATTGGAAATGAAAAGTGTTTTCTAGGGAAGGAAGATGAATTTTGGCTATGGAATAGAAGAATGGGTCACATAAACTTCGATAACCTCATCAAATTCAGCAAAAAGGTAGTAGTTAGATAAATGCTCCAGATCACAAAGCCAACCAACACTTTATGCAAGCATTTCCAAGGAGGAAAGCAAACAAAGACTAGGTTCAAATCAAAGGAATACTCAACGACAATACCACTAGAAATTGTGCATATTGATCTAGTTGGACCAAATAGAACAAAGGGTTTAAAAGGTGAGCAATATTTTTTTTCTATTGGTTGATGATTATACAAGAATGACTGCAGTTGCTTTTCTCAGGAATAAGTCAGAATCATCTGAAAAATTCAAGGTATACAAGAAAATGGTTGAAAATGAAATGGATTCAAAAATCAAATGCTTGAGATATGATAATGGATGAGAGTTTACTTCAAAGGAATTTATGGATTTCTGCAGCAAGCATGGTATAAAAAGGAAATTCTCTGTTTCTAGAACACCTCAACAGAATGGGGTTGTCAAAAGAAAGAATAGGATGATATAGAAAATAGCTCGAACAATGTTAATGGATTCCAAGTTGACATATTTTTTTTGGACACATGTAGTGCATACATAAATTCATATTAAAAACAAAGTAATGCTCAGGAACAATAGTGGAAAAACTCCTTACGAGCTATGGAAAGGAAGACCAGTGAATGTGAAGCACTTCAAAGTCTTTGGAAGAAAATGCTACATCAAAAGAGAAGATGGAAGAATGGGAAAGTTTGATTCTCATGCAGACAAAGGCGTACTTTTTGGTTACTCAAGTACAAGGAAAACATACAAATGTTACAATCTAAGGCTCAACAAAGTTGTGGAAAGCATCAATGTGACGGTTGATCAGACAGGTGGACGAAAAATAAAGGAAGAATAAAACGAGTCAATGGAATAGGTTTACGAAGAAGAAGCAAATGATGAAGAAGAAACAGAAGGGGAAGATGAAGAAGATCAAATAGAAGTAGAAGAGTAAGAACAACAAGTACCTCCAAAGACACCTAGAAAACGAATACAGAATAATCATCCTCCAGATCAGATTATTAGAAACAAAGATGCAAGAGTTGAGATTAGAAGAATAATTTGTTCACCAGAACAATTTCACCTAGCACTCTTATCTTCAATTGAACCAAACAGTTTTGAAGAATCAAACAAGGATGAATTCTAGATAAAGGAAATGGATGAAGAATTCGATCAGATCGAGAGTAATGACACTTTGTAATTGGTTCCAATACCAAGGTACAAGAATGCGATTGGCACAAAATGGGTCTTCAGAAATAAATTGAATGAATATGGACAGGTTACCATGAATAAAGCTAGATTGGTATGTAAAGGATACACACAGGTTGAAGGTATCAACTTTGAATATACATTTGCCCCAATTGCTAGAATGGAAGTAATCATATTGATATTAGGTTATGCATGTTCAAGGAATATTAAAGTGTATCAGATGGATGTGAAATCAACTTTTCTGAATGGAGAACTAGAAGAAGAAGTCTACATTGAGCAACCAGAAGGATTTCAGTTATCAAAAATGAAGATTATGTTTGAAAATTAAACAAGACCTGGTATGGTCTCAAACAGGACCCTAGAGCATGGTATTCAGGACTAGATAGATACTTACAACAACAAGGGTTCAGGAAAGTAAATGCAGACAACAACCTCTACATCAAGGTAACTCAAGATAGTATTTTATTAATTGAAGTTTATGTTGATGATATTGTTTTTGGAATTGATAAGGACAGGTTGAGCCAAAAATTTACAAAGGATATGCATAATGAATTTGAAATGTTATTACTTGGAGAAATATCCTTCTTTATTGGCCTTCAGATATGTCAAATAAACCAAGGAATTTTCATTTCTCAAACCAAGTATATCAAAGAAATGATAAAGAGGTTTGGAATGGAAGATTGCAAACCAGTCAACACTCCTATGCAAACCAGTTACAAGTTAAGTAAAGATGATGATTCAAAGTCTATATATCAGAGGCAGTACATGTCAATGATTGGCAGCTTGCTTTATTTGACAATATCCAGACCAGATGTAATGCAGGCAGTTGGACAAGTGGAAATATTTCAAGAAGCACTAAAGGAATCACATGTTCTAGCGGTAAAGAGGATATTCACATATCTCAAGGGTACATAAGAGTTTGGATTGTGGTATCCAAAAGGAAAGGATTTATCACTTATTGCCTGCACAGATGCAAATTGGGCAGGTTGCATTGATGACCGACAAAGCACCAGTGGAGCAACGTTCTACTTGGGTGAGTGTTTGGTATCTTGGCTAAGAAAGAAACAACCATTAGTGTCATTATCTATAGCCAAAGCAGAGTATATTGCAGAAACAACATGTTGTACACACTTTCTATGGATAAAACAAACTCTGACAGATATACAGGTTGAGTATGATGAGCCCGTTCTAATCTATTTTGATAATACAAGCACCATCAGTATCTCAAAGAACATGGTGATGCACTCCAATATGAATAACATTCCAATCAAGTATCACTTTCTACGGGAACGGGTTGCAGAGAAGAACATCAGAGTTGAATATATGTGAACAAAAGAAAAAGTGGAAGATATATTTACAAAATCACTTCTAAGGGAAGCCTTTGAGTATCTTCACTAAAGACTCAGAGTAATTTCTACTCCAAAATGAATTCTTTTGAATGCTTATCTTATATGTCTTAGATTTACACTAGGAAGCACCATAAAAAGGGAAATTCAAGTTGGGGGAGCAGTTTCAGGAAGATTTCAGTCAAGGGGAGTAGCCCCAAGGACAATTTAGTTAGGGGGAGCAGCCTCGGATAGGAAGTTACCTTTGGCATTGATGTCAAAGGGGGAGAGATTTATCAGATGCAGGATAGAGAGTTAGATGCTTGGAGAGAGAGAAAAGAGACATGGTTCCAGGGGGAGCATGAGTGATATGACTTCAGTATTTCATCAGAGTATTGCCATCAATGCCAAAGGTGGATATTGTTGATTAATTAGGTTGGTTTTCATTGATGTCAACCCTTGAAGCAAGTCCAGTAGAAAATTCCAGTAGCCCCAACAATATGATTAAGTGAATTCAATTTGATTGATGTATAATGGTATGAAGTTTAATATGTTTGCATGTAAGACTATTCTAGATGGATAGTACATGTCATGCCATTTTTGGTGATATGTGGAACATTACATAACTCCTCACGGTTAGATATTTATGGCTTGGTGAAGTGGAGAACCCTCATGAGCTATCTAGAAGGTCAAAGAAGTCAAATTAATTCTAGAAGCTCCTAGAAGAAGTTGACAAGTCAAGTGGGTGAAACTAGGATTTAGTCATGGGTTAAGTTGTTGCAATAAGAAAATAATTAAAAATAATTTAGTTACAACTAAATGTGGAGAATTTACTATTTTTAGCAAAGTGAGTTAGAAGTGGACAAGTGGTTAGAAGTGGGTTATCCCTAAAAGAAGTAAAGTGAGTTAAGTTGGTTAGAAGTTAACTCCTTGAGGAAGCTACATGGAAGTATAAATAAGAGAGAAAGGATCTCCCATTAGATCCTATTGAATATCATTAAATATCAATTTTGTGAAAGGTTACTTGGGTAGGTATTATTGATAGAGAAAAGTGCGGCAGAAAAATCGCAGCAAGAAAAGTGCGATAGAAAAAATGCGGTAAAAAAATCGTGGCAGGAAAAGTGTGGCAGAAAAAGTGCGGCATAAAAATCGCAGCACCAAAACCGTGGCAACAGAATGCTACAAGAAGAAAAAAAGGTATGGTTTTCATATGTGTAGTGAGGAATTTATGAATCTGGTTGAAGGTTTTCCTTGTAAATCTATATGATTACCTCTTGGAATTTTAGGGCTTACTGTAGAGTTGATCCGAGGCAGATCTACTGAAGTTTGTATTGGTTCATGTCTGAGGACTTTTGGTTGAGGTACATTGATGAATTTATTAGTACAGATAGAGGTTGTATAACAGTGAGGTTCTAGCACATGGTTTGAGGTACATACTTGTGGTATAGTGTTTGAGGCATATGTGATGAGATTAGATTAGTTGATGAGTATATAGTGACAGGTTTCTCAGTGACATATTTGGCAGAACAGGGTGTGACAGTGACATATTCAATATCTACATTTGGCACTTATATTTCAGGGCGGTTGGATGGGGCAAGGATAGGTGGTTGTAGCCACCTTTCGGTTGTAGCTGGAGAACATAGGGGGTTGTATCCTCCTTCTGGTTGTAGCCAGATAATTAGGGAATTGGATCTTCCCTTAGGTTGTAGCATGAAAATAGGGGGTTGAAGCCTCCTTCTAGTTGCAGCTAGAAAACAAAGGAATTTGGTGCTTCCAATGAATGTAATTCTTAAAAAAAAATAAGAAAAAGCATTATGTGGTTTTATCCCACATTAGGTTTCCACATAAAAAATATTGGTGCACTATGTATGTTTATTATCGTTCATTTGTTCATGGTTTATTTACTCTACACGTATTGGATGATAATTCTATATTGATCATAAAGATAAATAACACTTGTATACGGTGGTTAAAAGGATTAAAAATCTCTATTACTGATTCACCCCCCTCTCAGTAATCCAACAATTGACTAGGTAGGTGATGTGGAAAATGAAAAGTCCACTAGTACCTATATATATTTATGATGTTTGAAGGAGTTGTGAGTTGGAAGAGTAAGAGACAAGAAGTGATTTCCCATTCTGGTACTAAAGTAGAGTACATTACAAATTTAGTGTCTTCCAAGGAAGTTGTTTGGTCACAATAGTTATATTGAACTTAAACATGGGCCCCTACATATTTGTTGTGACAATAAAAATGTAATTGCTTTGGCAAATAATCCTAGGTTTCATCCATGGACAAAGAATATTAAGGTGAAATTCCACTACATTAGAGAGTTGTAAAGTCCAACGAGGTAACTATACTCAAGGTTAAGACTCTTGATAATGTGGAAAATTATTTAACTAACATAGTGGATGGAAGGAATTTTGTTTGTGTAGGGACAAGGTGGGAATTGTTTGGATATTCTTAGTTACATCATCTATGTAACTAGGAATTTCCACTTGCATATGGAATGTGTAAGGAAATGTCTAAATTGAAGTCTTATGTTTTAGAACTAAAGTCGTTTCCCCATTGTACTCTTGATTTTAGGGGAAATGATATTTTTATATACATTCTTTATAAGAGAAAATAAAACAACACAAAAAATTATTTCTCCCCAATGAGAGAAACTTATTTTTTGTTGTGTGTGCTTCTTAGTTATGGTTGCTTTATTATTTTGAATTTAATATATGCATTGAGTATATTTTGTGATGTATATTATTCTCTAGTCGCTAGAGGTTGATCTCCATTTTTTAGACGTGGTAAAGATTTGGATTGAAACTAGTGAAATCAATCACATAGCATTAATCATCATATTTGACACTTGCATCTGATAGCCATGACTTCTTGAGAAGGTCGCCCATCCAAAGACTCATTTTGACAACATATTTGAAAAAATAATGCTCAGGGCGTGCTTGGGATAAAACCATTATCATACACACAAAGTAGAAAATGTATAATGGAAGTATAATACCTTATTTTAATGTCAATTATGTTAAATATATTATTCAAGTAAGTTAATGGATTATTCAAATGTTGTATATGGTTATATTTTTTTCCAACTCTCTTGAAAACATTTTACTATATGAAATAACACTTCTTATTAGTCCCTACCAAAGGCATAGAGGGACTCTAGCAATCGATCTATCATTGACTTCATATTAGTTTGAAGTTGACTTTATATTTTTGCCCAATCTCAAATGTTTAAGATAGAGAACTAGAAATTTTATTTTTAAATAAAATAAAAAAATCGTACTTGTCACCATCTCATTGGAGAATAGATTTGAAGTCTTATTACAAGCTTCGAGTTTCCTAATGTTTTATTTTTACTTTCTTCGTAATGATTTATTATTATAACCTAACTTTTCTCTCACACAATGCAATTTTTCAATATTCAATGTCAAAAAACCTACGTTTTCACCTTGCTTTTTTTCTCACACTAAGAGATTGTTTTCACCTTAACTTTGCTCTCACGCAATGCAATTTTTCAATGTTCATTGTGAGATAACCTATGTTTTCATTTCATGCAATTTTTTCAGTAAGTTTTATTGAAACTATTGGTCTTTAAATAGACCAATAATTCATCTGACAATATTAAATAGACTATAATTATTCTGACAATACATTGATTGTTAAAGTGACAATTCCTTAAGTTAAAAACAATTCCTTAAATAAACTCACAATTTTTTTCGATGTTAGAATTTTTTTCAATGTTCGATAAATGAAGTTTTATTGAGTGTTTGTCAGACAATATTTAAATAAATACACTATAATTCATGTGAAAATACATTCATCATTAAACTTACAATTTCCTAAATAAACTATATAGATTGCTCATTAATATTGTTGAGTGAATAGATGTAGATAGTCATGTTGTATTAACACACTTATGTAGTTTCATTGAATGAATCAATCAACTTTTGATCTATCACAAACTATGACATTCCTTTTCATTGAATGAATCTATGAATCTATCATGATCTATGGCATTCCTTCTACTTGCCTCAATCGTATCATCATCGTCGCACCACCAATTTGTCATCTTCTCACATCGACTATGAAATTACCTATTACTCACTCGCATATTTAGATATACAGCTACAACATGACCCTATCCATGTGCTCGAATGGTCTTGCACTTGCGGTTGAACCATATACATCTACAACATGACCCTCTCCCTGTGCTCGAGGGGTCTTGTGCTTGCGGTCCTACAATTACAGGCTAGTTTGCATTACTTGTTGAACTTGCTAGAACAATGGAAATTAGAAAGTTAAATTGTAAAGAAAAATCTAGAAACCTACCCCAAAAATGTATACATTTTTTAACTTGCTAAAACAATAGAAATTAGAAGTTGAAATCTAGAAGCATATCCCAGAAATGGATACATTTTTCAACTTTGAACTTACTAGAACAATGGAGTTGTCCCTTTCATTGTTATTCATAGAATACATGTACTAAAATGTTCATTGTTCCTTTTGACCTTGCAGCATCTTTTACACCTCTATTCTTCATCTTCATATCACTTTTCTCCACTTCCACAGATACATCTCCCAACAACTACAACACTGCCCAGGTATTCATCAACCACTGCAATCCTGATGTCAAGAAAACCATAGAGATTATTCAGAGTCTTTTCAGACCAACCGAAATTGTGAGTTGGAGACAACTTTCCATCACAAATAAAAGAGGCTATTGGAACCACCTTCGTCCATGTGTCCATTTTTTCCCCTCAATATGTAGAGTCATTGTGGTGATTCAATGAGCTCCACTACATGTTGTGTTTGTGGCTCCAATTATTCCTTTGTTTTACCATGTCCAGTCCACTGAATTTAGGTGGACGAAGAGCGAACATGGAGTGTATTTTGGGCCCTGTGTGAACTAGAAAAAAAGATCACTACTGAAAAAACTGACTATTTCGTGACAGCCAAGAGTTGTCATGTGTGAAACCTCAGGTATGTGTTGAACAAAAGAATCTGTTATTAAAAATTTGGTTTCTAGATACTGCAAATGTCTTAGATTCATTGGGCATACTCAACAATTGGTACATGCATCAACGATTCTTCTAGCGCTCCTTCTTTTCTATTTCTTTGGAGGGAAGAAAGAGTTGGGTCCTCAGTCAGGTTCAGGTGAGGACCAGAGTGATATACACATTTACTTTCCCTTTCATGCATCTAGGCCCTTAGGATAAGAAGGCTTTTTATTATCTCGCATAGTTACAAGAGTCTCTTCGCTAGTGTCCACAACTCTATGGGAATCCAGTGCAGTGAAAGGTTGGTTGTTTGGGGAATGTCAAAAGGTAAGGTTGTGATACGATTCTCTATTTAAGTATGTATTTCTAACTATGTTTCTCTATATTGTTGTGAATAACCAGTGACAAGGGTGAGCTCGTGGAAATGATTTTTCAAGTGTGTTGGAAGAGACTAAAAGTAAAACACTTGGCCTGAATCACTTGCATGGTTAATAGTTGTTCTATCCCATTATCCATCTAGCTTGGTTATATCTTTCCAACATCTCTCTCACCTTCATGCATTTTCTGACAGTGGGACCCATTTTTGTACACATCGATTGTTCACGCTGATTGAAGGATATACTCTATTTATATATATGACAACATGCATTTTTAAATTTATGAAAACATGTATTTGTTTATAGGTATGTATATCTATGTTTTTATTTGTAATACACAAGTATTCTTGGTTGTGGTAAGAGCTATCCACTATGGTGGAAAAATTCTCTAATACCTGGTATCAACAAATTATCTGAGACTTATTCTCTGAGACATGATATCAAAAAATTATCTAATATCTTTGTCCATATTCTTTTACTTGTTGGTACATGGGCAAACCCAAGGTTCATCTCTAACAGCGCACCAACAAGCCCTAACTATTGGCCCTTTCGGAAACACCTGCGAAGAATATGCATTATCACCCGAAGTAGCAATAGGGGGTTGCAGGACACAGGTGTCTACAACCAGAGGAAATGCAAAGTGGGTCCAAAACAACAGCAACACAACATCTAGATATTGTTTACCAACTCAACCTTACTTCGCACAGTTATATCTCAGATCTAACTCAATGATGCAATAACAGAGTAATCAGAAGGAAAAATAACACAACATCAATCCCACAGAATAGCAATATATACGCGACTCACCCTCTCCCTAGGGCTACGTCCACAGAACTGTGTTTCTTGATATTATAGGAAAACATACAGTTCTATCTGCGTTCTTAGCTTATAGATCTCTCTCCTTGTCTCTCTCTTTCTCTCCCCTCCCTGTGCACCTAGCTGCAGGGTTGATCTTCACACCCAGCTGAAAATCTTACAACACAAACTCTCTCTCGAAAAAATACTTCTCTCTCTCAACAACAATAATTGTTCATTACATTCTCTCTCTAACCCAACTCAGGTCCTCTTGACCTTTATTTATACATTACAATGACTCTTGGACAACCTTAGGCCGAAACCTAGGTGTCAAACCCCTAAAATTCCAAAACCCTAGGTCAACTTGACCCGCGTTTTCAGGGCTTCCCCAGCTTGTCTTTCCTTCTTTCCCATGAGGTGCTCCAAAGAATCTATTAGTGGATTTTTCCTCTTGTTGATTTGTCCACAATCCATCTTCCTTGCTGATCTATCTTCCTCGGTCTTCTCGTTCAATGACTCGCTTTCTCTTACTTCGCTCCTTCTTTTATGCTTTTTCGACCACTTTGACTCAATCTCAGTCAATGTGATTTCTGCAGAGTTCGTACTTTGCGCTTATTTCCTTAATCTTCGCCTCCTTCCATAACCAAGGGCCAACAGGCCCCCAATACTCACATGTGACTCGTCCCGAGGCACTTCAGGTATGAACCTTTTGTTTCACTTCGACTTGATACTACGCGAGGTAGCCTGTTATTTTTGCTCTGTCTCTTTTCTTCCTTGTGCAGACTATCTTTTATGTGTCTGGTACCCAGTTTCAACTGCACCTAGTACCTAGACCCATCTCCTTAAGCTTTTACTGAGAGCTGCGAGGCAGCTAGTTGTCATAGTACAATTTCAACCGGCTCCCATTCACTAAACCTTCCTTCCACTCTCCATTCAATCTCTTCAACTACGCATCTCCTCCTTCTGTAACATAGGCGACCTCAAATGGCACAAGCCAATGTGTTATGAATTTCCCTGGATGCTTCATGAACTTGCTATCATATACCAATACCAGATCTCCTTGCTTAAAGGATTTCTTCTCAATATGTCTGTCATGGTAGGCCTTTTCTCATTCCTTCTATACCTGTTAATGAAATCCTGCAATAAATCTATCTTCTTCTAGTTCCACCAACTGTGCAAGCCTCTCTTGAACATCGCCAGTGTCATCCATATATGTGAATGTTGCAATTCTGAGACTAGGAACCAAATATTCCATAGGGACAACTGCTTCTAGACCATAAACCAACTTAAAGGGAGTCTGCATTGTTAGCTTCTTGCAAGTAGTTCTATAGGCCCATAACACTGCTAGTACTCTTAGATCCCAATCATCCCTGTTCACACTGCAAATCTTCGTTAGATTTTTCTCCAATATCTTGTTCAAATCTTCGATCGTCCCATTCACTTGTGGATGGTAAGGAGTACTCTTCTAATGGTGGACTTCAAATTCCTGAGTCAAAGCTTCAATAGTCTTATTAATAAAGTGTGTACCTTGATCGCTCATCAGGGTCTTCGGGCATCCAAATTTGGTTATGATATCATCAAATATAAATCGTGCAGCTGTAGTTGCACTACAGTCCTTCACCACTCTTTCTTCTTCCCATCTGGTTAAATACTTTGTCGTAGTGATGATGTATCTGACTCCTGTGTGCTTTCCTGGTGGGTTGATAGGTCCCACGAAATCAATAGCCCATTTCTCAAATGCCTGTAAGGTCAGTTGTGGTGATAAAGGCATCTCATCTCTTCTGGACGGTTTCCCAACTCTCTGGCATACATCGCAGGATTTATAGTATTCCTTAGCATCTTTATGTAAAGTAGGCCACCAGAGGCTAGCTCTAAGAACCTTCTGCATTGTTTCTTTTTCTGCGTAGTGTCCTCCTGTGATGCCTTCATGTGCTTCTGCTAGAATCAATGGTCTTTCTTCCTCCATAACACATCTCCTCAAGATCTCATCAGGTCCCATCTTGTATAGTTGTCCAGCTATAAGTGAAAAATCTGTAGCACAAACTACCAGTTGTTTCTTCTGAATGATTGTATATTCGTGAGGTGCCATTCTTGTTGATAGGAACTGGAATATATCAGAGAAGTGATCATAAAAATTTATGTTGTCTAGAAATTGTGCATCTGGTAGTGTATCCTCCAAACTAGTAGGTTCCTCTCCATGCTCCAACCTAGAGAAGTGGTCAGGTCCCTTGTTCATTCTCCCTATCTTGACCACAATTTCAAAATCATATTCCTGGAATAGAAGTAACCATATGCATATCCTTCCCCCCAACAGTGGCTCGTTGACTAGGTATTTCAATGCAGAGTGATCAATGAACATCTTAAAATGTCCTCCCAACAAGTAGTGTCGAAACTTCTGCAGCGCATACACCATGGCTAAACCTTCTCTCTCAGTGGTAGTGTAGTTTATCTCAGCTGTAGATAGCTTCCTGTTAGCAAAGGCTAACATATGGTCAATATCTCCTGCTCCTGGTTGTGCTAACACTTTTCCTAGTGCAATAGATGAAGCATCGACATGCACGTGGAATTCCTTGCTCCAATCTGGGAAAACCAGAATAGGCGCTGTAACCATTTTCTATTTCAGTGTGTCGAAGCTCTGCTGACATTCTTCTTTCCATTGAAACTGACAATATTTCTTTAATAACTTTTCCATAGATTATGTAATCTGTGCATAGGCCTTAATGAACTTTTTGTAGTATTCAGTATGTCCCAGCACAGTGCGCAGATGTCTGACTGAAGTAGGGGGGGTAGATCAACAATAATGGAAATCTTGGATAGATCTACCAGCAGCCCCTTCTTACACACAATATGTCCTAGCAACACTCCAAAGGGTGAAAATAAGATGCACTTCTTTAGGTTCAGGGCAATCTGACATTGTCTGCACTTATCCAACATTAGTCTTGAACATTCAATATGGTTTTGCAATAAGCTAAAAACAGTCCAATCATCAAAATATGCTTCAAAACATTTATGTAAAAACTCCTTGAATGCTTCGATCACCACCCTAAAAAAGATGGTTGGCGTGCTCTTCAATCCAAAAGGCATCACTTTGTACTGGTAGGATCCCCATTCTGTTGCAAATGTGGTCTTGCGGAAATCTTCCTTGGAAATCCTAATCTGGTGATAACCTGAAAATCCATCCGTGAAGGAGTAAACTTCTCGACCTACTACATTATCTAACACTTCATCGATGAAAGGTGTAGGGAATGGGTCATGCAAATAGGCATCATTCATCTTCTTGATATCTACATAGATCTTGATCTCTCATGTCTTATTATCTTGTACCACCATAGGGCTAATCCATTATGACTCTTCAACAGGTTCTATGATTCCTGCTTCCAACATCCTGTTTATTTCAATATTCACTTTCTACTTATATTTGGGATTCAATTTGTAGGGTCTCTACTTAAATGGCCTAGCATTTGGCTTCAAGGGGATATTCATCTCTCCCATGGGCCCTTTAATGCCCTTCATATTAGTGAACTTGGTTGGGAACAAGTCTTGATATTCTTCCAGTAGTTCTGTGATCTTATCAACGGTGGCATCCTTCGAGTAATATCCAACATTAGCAAGCTTAGGTGCTTTCTCTGTTCCAATATTAACTCTCTTGATTTTGATCGGTTGTCCAATGAAAGGTAGTTCGACTCCTAGTCCTTCTACATCTATCTGTCCTTTTGTTTCTATGATGTTCACATTCCTAGGATCATCATCTTCATCAACATTGATATTGTAACATCTTTTTAATTTCTGAAGAGGTTCAGTCCATTCATCCTCTTCTTGCTCAATAGGGAGGTTAGGTGCCTCCTCAAAGACTTTGTGTCTTACAACTTGTAGAGATTTCTCTACTGAAGGGTATTGTCTTTCAAATAAACATGTAGCTACAAAGTTCTGAGTCATAGCATACAAATATGAAGTGATGAGGCACAATTCTTCTTGAAGATACCAATTGATAGGCATTGTGTCCAGAGTGTTGATGAACTTATGCACCCACTGTTCTTGAGGAATTTTTCCCCAAGCCTCCTCACAACCTCACACATGGTCCTTCGTACAACTTTGACCTATGTATCGAACTTTGTATCCTTCTACTTGTTCTGAAAAGCGCACTGTCATCAAAGTGTGACATTGCATCCAATCCGCGATGTTCTTTTTATGTGTCCCCCACCATCTTGTTGGTGTTTCTTTTTAAAGTGTCATCCAATGCCAACAATCTTTGTTGTACTGGTACAATTTCTTCAAAATATGATAAGAATGTTTCTAAATGATTTAAATCATCAAACGTGGGCAGATTTCTTACTTTTGTGCCAATCCAACGAACTTACCTGGTCAATCTAGCACACCTCCATGCATAAACTTCATACATTTTGTTCTGCCAATTCTCCAGTGATTTTTCTAAGTCCAATGAGCATGTGTTGTCACTTCACCAGCTTAAATTCCCATCTGTTGTAGGGTTAATGTAATCATGTTGTCTCGCTGTCAATTTATATATATTCTTTAGCTCATATGCATGATATTCTTCTCTGATGGGTTATGTGTATATTCGACCTTCATGAGGATCCAGAGGTGCCATGACCCTAAGGCCATCACCTTCAAACATCATTCTTCTTTTCTTTAAGTCAAAAACAGTGGAATTGTTGAAAGCCCAATCAATTCCTAACAATGCAGGATAAGGACAGCTATCATCAACTATCTCAATCACCTCGATGTCCACAAATGTTCTTACCTCATCGATGTCCACAGGGACATGCTCTAGTCTCCCAAAGGGGCTTACTGCCTGCTGATTAGCCATCCTAAGCCTGATAGGGGAATAAATTAACGTAGGTTTTCCCATCAGTGCCCAGGTATACTTCGTCATAACATTGACTTATGATCCTAAGTTGAGGACCACATAATCTATATCATAATCTCCAATCTGAGAATTAAGGTGTAGTTCCTTATTTGTCCTTCTCTTTTTGGATACTTGATGTACTTCTCTATTCAACATATATTATACCTTCCTTGGTTCATACTATCGGATCAAGTGTTGTAGTTCTTGTATGGCTCTTTCATCCTTAATCAAATCAATGAATGTATACAAGAAACTAACAAGCTTGCTTACATCTTTTCCTTCTCCCAGTGATTCAGACTGATCGAATGCCAGAGGAATCCCACATTCTCTCACTTATGGTTGTGCCTTTGATGAAGAAACCTAATCTCCTCCAAATTCTCTTATTGCCTCTTCAAATATATGCTTTTCTTTCCTCGGATCAAACTCTAGTGTCTTCTCTGCAGTTCTTCTGACCCCTGATTCGTCTGTAGTCTTTGCTGGAGTCATCATGTCTTCTCTTATAGCAACGCCTCCTATAGTGATAACAATGACTCTAGGATCCACTCCACGAGGTTCTGCTGAGATTAATTGTACTTGTGGGTTTCCTCCTCGTCTCTCTTGAAGTTTGGCTAACAATGATCCGTCAGGATTTTTCGAATGACTATGGTTGAGTTTTATTTGCATGCATTAATTGACCATTGGGAAACTTAACGAAAGAACGAGAAAAGAGAATGAATTATACAGCCATAAACATATATGCAAATCTGAAATGCAATGAAAAGCAGCAAACCATAATACACAGGTTGATAACGGAGTTCGACACAACTTTGCCTACGTCTCCGGGACTTTTCTCTGTGAGGGAGGCTTCTTTATTTCTGTTCAAAAGATTATTAGTACATATTTACAATGCCGATTGGCTTCTAGATTGATCTGGTCATGTTCGCCATGATATCTAGAATCTTTCACAACTTACGGCACCTGAAACGGATGTCTCGAGCTCTCAGAAATCATCCGACAGCATCTCTACCTCAACAGCTTCCCTGCCTCAAACTGGCTTAGACCTGGCTTTGCCTCAGCATCTCTGCTCTCCAAAACCGTCCAAAAGCTCTCCAAAGGCTTACCAAATGGCCTCAACCTGGCCTTGGTTAAATAATGGGAAAGTTAGTTTCCCATCTTCAACTTCCTCCAAGAAGTTAGGCTCTAAAAATGTCTAATAACCCCCAAAAATCATTAAAAAAAGGTTAAATTACATTAAAATGGGGTTAATTAATCAAAAAGTGGTTATAAAACCCACTTATAACCATAATATGGTTAAATCGGGCACTAGCCCCCTTGGTCTTGGGCGCGCTCCTTTAAAAAGGTCACATGCACACTCATATGACCTAGCATTATGCGTTGGGCCCCTTGGTTGGCGCGGCCCCCGGTCACATTGGCACTACAATGGAACCTCGGGCTAAAGAAACATATAACCACGCCCCGTTTAAACCACTCCCACGCTATAACATACATGGTCACATTTAACGCAAAGAATCGGGGGTCGGGGCTAAGCCCCGACCCCGCCCCGCCCTCCGTAAACATTACAACATGAACTTATATATAAACTAATCCGCACATATACCAAGTCACAACATGCGGTGTAACGGTTAGGCGGACCATGTTAAGGCGTAGACAGAGGGAGGTCCGGGGTTCGAATCCCCCGGGCCACAAAAACTTTTTCTATAGCCCTCATTGGCTAAACCCGGGGTGCCACGTGGCACCCAACCATTCGCCCGAACAGTGCCACGTGTCGCAATGTGATTCGCCCACGTCAACTTCCGTATGCCACGTCATCTGCCACGCAAGCCTGCCACGTTAGCTGCTGACATCACCCTGCCACGTGTCACCCTTTCAGTGGTGACACGTGTCACTTTGAGATTGGTCCAACTGCGCACCGAAAATGCCAAATCAGCCTGACACGTGTCGCCTTCCGGTGCTGCCACGTGTCCTGTACGGAACCTGCCACGTGTCGTCGTACGAACCTGCCACGCGTCGTCCCCTAGTGCTGCCATGTCACCTATACGGACCTGCCACGTGTCATCGTACGGAATGACACATGTCCTGTATGGACTGTACAGACAGGTACAATCAGTATCCCAAAATTTTGCCTGTTTGGCTTGGCGGACAGAATGCGATATCTTCTCCATACGGACTCCGTTTGAGATAAAAATTATACCATCGGAATCAGGAAGACGAGACAGACACAATGGTGTTGGTTTCGTCGGATTCCGAGCACTTTCATTTTTGAGCATTTTTCATGCCCTGACAGTTTTCTGAATCCGATTTCGGATCAAACAACACAGGACAATCTTCAATAACATGTTCAAATGAGTTGAAGTAGTTGCAAGTGGTACAAGGGTTTTGAAAATCCCTTGCCAAATGTCCTGGTTGTGCACAGTTATAACAGATGATCTGACCTCGACCTCGACCCATACCACCTCCTTGTCCTCTTCCTCTGAATCCACCGCCAGGGTTGATGTTTCCTCTTCCTGGGAAATTAAACTACATAGTATTCCCTTCCTGATGTACTTCACCTTAAATTCTATATGTGTCTCTTGATCTTTCATGCAAGAGATCATCAGCCCTACAATCTTTCTCATCATGACCCACATATTTACAAAATGTCCAGTAAAGGTTGGTAGGTGTCTGGACATATTTTTGCATGTAATAACATTCACCAGGGCGATGCCGATTTCTACATACCTCGCACCAAGGTAGAGTAACCTACTTCAAAGGGCTCAGAGCTCCTGAATCCAAGTACTCATGAAATAGAGGACAATGCTACTTGTCGTGGCCCTCTGATTTGCACCTGATACACCAGATATCTTCTCTTTTATCTTTTCCCTTATCCTTCTTCATATCTTCGACCTGCAATGATAAGATAGTTAGCTGACTCAAAATTTGACTCATACATGAGCTGGACTCTCCCATAGGGGTTGATTCTAGTTTCATGGCGATCTCCAGCGCCTTAGCTTGCGAAGCAATCTTCTATTGCATCAAAGGGACTCTGATGTGTGGCAAGAGGGCAACAATGAACCATTCTTTATTGTGTTCGTTTGGAATCTGACAACTCAAATGACATGTCAGGGTCTTAAACCTCTGATCAAACTCCCAAACAGGTTCAACTATTCTCTGCTTGATTTATTTCATCTCTGTAATGCACTGTGACTCCGACTTGGGTTTCTTGAATTCAACAATCGATGCAGTATTAATGTCACTTGGTGGTTTCGGCTGTGAAACTCCTTAGACAAATTTCATGTACCAACTCAGTGCGCGGTCTTTCAGGGTAGTACTAAATTGAGCTCTCTTAACAGCTTCGTCAATGACATTCTTAATACTCCATACGATTTCACATAAGAACCAATGTTAATCGAGATCTTCAGATCCATCTCCCCTAAAGGTCGGTAACCTCATATCATCTGCCATAGATATTCCTAGGTTTGTTGATTGAATATGCATTGAACTACTGGTAATAGTTCTTTGAGCGCTCTGATAACTCCGACTACTCTGGTTACTTGATGCTGCTAAAACAACAGGAGGATTAATAGTACTTACTTCAACAGTCTGCGCAGTTCTTGAAGTTTCTGACTCTTCTCGGTGAGGTTCTTTAGTCTTCCCTTCTTCTTCCCTAGTAGACTCTAAATGTTACTCGTTCACCAACTCTTCTTCTTCTCCACTGTAGAACCCTTCATCTTGTGCCAGTGGCTCGTGACCCTGTTCAAACAGGTTCACCATAGGAACTTCTATAAATGATCTCCCAACCTTTGTGTCCAACCTCTGTGTCGTTGTCGTTGTCTGAGTTCTTGAACATTAGCTCTTCAGTTTAACTGATTACTGTATCTTCAAAGATGTTCTTCTCATGCAATAGCATCTTGATCTTTAACTTCAGAAATTGTAAAAATTTTCCCCTACGTCCCTTAAAGAAATATCTCTCTGCTTGGCTATATGATTATACTCTATCAATAGCAAACTTAGTAATGTACCCTCCAATGGTACTATCAAACTAGTGATCGACTGCTCTTGACACACCGTTATCAACTCTCTTGACCTTCTTGATCAGTGTCGACGTCCAAACCGCAAGTGGTCTAGATCTTACCTCAAAATGGGTATCTGCTAATCTAGCTAGCCACTCATATAGCTCCTTATGAATTCCTCTAAAGAAAATCTCATGTATGTCGGTAAAGATATACTTTCCCAACCAATCCTATGTACTAAGAATAGGGTTCTTGTTCTGGGCTTTTGCGAAGTCATTTTCTTGTTCTTCTATCCACTTCTGAATCTCTGTCTTCGATGGAAACCACCTTGAAATTCCCTCAAGAAGATCTCGGTCCCGGAAACGAAACCATTTGTTGGCACAGGAGAAGACCCAGGTTTCAGACCTAACAATGCACCAACAAGACCTAACTATTGGCCCTGTCAGCAACACCTGCGAAGCATATGTAGACTCACCTGAAGTAGCAATAGGGGGTTGCAGGACATAGTTGTCTACAACTAGAGGAAATGCAAAGTGGGTCCAAAACAACAACAACACAACAACTAGATATCGTTTACCAACTCAACCCTACTTCGCACAGTTATATCTCAGAGCTAACACAATGATGCAATAACAGAGTAATCAGAAGGCAAAAGAACACAACATCAATTCCAGAGAACAACAAGATATATGTGGTTCACCCTCTCCCTAGGGCTACGTCCACAGAACTGTGTTTCTTGATATTATAGGAAAACATACAGTTCTATCTGCGTTCTTAGCTTGCAGATCTCTCTTTTGCTCTCTCTCTTTCTCTCCCCTCCTTGCGCACCCAGCTGTAGGGTTGATCTTCGCACCCAACTGTTATGAATAAAGCTAAGTAAAGTTGTTATGAATACTAATGGTAACCGCTCCCACCTGGGCCTCGACTAATCTAGTTTCAATCCATTCCTCGAAAGGAGAAGTCGACGAAGACACAAATGCTGAGAGATTCTAGAATATACAACATCTGCATCATCATTGAGAGGAGGAGGTGTACAAGAGCTCTTATTTATCTTGCACCAGCAAAAGAAACCATCGACTTTTTCACATATGTGACTTCTGCCACATCAATGATATTTACACAAATGAGTGTTTTTTACTTACATATTAATAAATATGCAAAAGAATGGAGGACATCATCGATACATACCTGCCATACAATAATGTTTGAGGCTACGATTTAAGGAGTAACGGGTCCATACAATATAACTAACAAATGAATTCAAGAGGAATGAATACAGTTCACCACCACTTCACCTGCAACAATGTGCAACAAACTTTTCAGCAACACTCCTACACCTACAACAATGCGCAACAAATTTTTTGACAGTGACACTTGTTAATAATGATTTTGTGAAGTTATGAACTCCTATTCCACATTATCACAATACAAATTCCTACAGAAAAAGAAAATTAATTTAACATCTATTGTGTAAATTCATTATCAACTAATTCAATATATAAAATATACTTGAGATATTCCAAAAATGAACTTTAAACTTAGTTTTAAATAATTGTTTATGAAAATGTAAGTTTCGCAATAATGTTTTTTACAACATGGACATAAAGGATAAAGAAAGGACAAGCCTAACTAGTGATCATGCCTTCAAACTTCACAGCCATACAACCTTTTTGGGGACAAAAGTGTTGAAAACAAATAAATTTGCCTTTCCAAAATTGAAAATGGAGTGTATTATATTTTTTTAATTTTCATTTAATTATTTAATTATTAACAACTATATTAAAATAATATGATGAAATAGTTGAAGAATTTTATCCATTTGACGTGTGTAAGTAACCATACCAATAACTTTCACTTTGGAAGAAACTAAACATTTCACTTTACTTGAGAGGGAAAAAAAAGCCATGGACTCTTAAGACAACCTCATAAATGCATATTAATTGAGAGAAAAACATAACCCATGGACTAAAATGCATAGACAGTGACAAGCTTCCGAATATCTCCAAGTTCTAACTCCACCGTCACTAAAATGATTACTTATATGACACGCAAAGGTCACGATGGTCCGTTCAGCGATAAGGCCGACATCATCTGAACCGTGGCATGTTTTTGGTAAGTGGGTTACATGTGACTAGGGATGGATGGAATTTAAACATTTATCTTGATTGTAACATTTGACTTTATCGTGTGTTTCTGGAAGAAATGGGTCTCCTTGCTATTATTGACCTTAATTTGTAATTCGAAGGTTTATAAAATATAAACATTATATTTAAATTGAAACATTTTGACTTTAGCGTGAGTTTCTTGAAGCAGTGGGTCTCCTTGTTACTATTGACTTTCATTGAAGGCTATATTGAGTATTAATAGATAGCCTTTACACTCATTTAAATAATGCATCTTAAGAGAAGTGAGTTACTAAGTTGAAATTTAGGGTTTAAATATAAACTTTATATTGATGGTAACATTTTGACTTTTGCGTGTTTAGGTCTCCGTACTATTATTGGCCTTAAGTTGCGATTTATGTAGTGGGTCTAGTGCGTACTTTCCTAGTGAACTTCCTTTCAAATGGTGAATGGGATATGCATTGGGGATAAAGTTAGATGCATCATGGTCAGCTTTTTCATAACTTCTTCTCATACTCTATATGTACATACACTAGCATACCTTTAAAGTAGGGAAAGGAAACGTTGACAACAAATCTAGTTATTAAACTTTTCTATTTTTATATATTTATATAGATGTAAATATATATTTTTTTGCTTTTCCATTTCATTACATTATCTATTTCATTGATAGGTAAGTGAAACAACTATCAGTAGTAGGTTGCAGGCTTGAACCTGTGTTTTTCTCTGTAGAAGTGTGATGGTGGAATGGGCGTTTTCGAGGCGTGTGTGTGTGAATGGCCTTGATGGTGCCCCATGCATTTTTGGGGTGGGTCAATCTCCTTACACCTCCCTGACCCGGTCTTGAACAGGGACCGATCTGGGAGATATTACCTAGGCCCTTTCCCAAGTGGAGGAAGGGAAAGGGTTTTATCTTGCTGCATCGATGCTCTTCTCAGTTAGCAACGTCGAACAAGAAGCATATGCCTATATGAAAGAGGTGGGAGAAGAAAACCTAGCACAAGGTGCAAGCTCTCTCTCCTTGATGGGAATGGGTTGGCTCAATGCACTGGACTAGGTCAGGGAACGTTGACATTAATCTCGAAGTTTTGGAGATGTGTTTTTTTTGGATGGTCTAGAAATAACTAATAGTTGATCTGCTCAATTTCCTTGCATCTCCCTACTTATATCCATTAATAATAAATTTGTTAATAATTATATAGACTAAACTCTATGCACTATGCCATACCATATTCATATTCTCTGATCGACGTAAATTTCACTACCATATAGTTGAAAATCATCACATTTTCTACCTTCCTTTATATATATATATATATATATATATATATAAGAAAAAAATGTGGATGTGCATATGATAGAGTGTTGGATGTACGTAAACAACTAATACAACAAGACAACTTACTTGTGTCAAGATAAAGAGTCCACCTTGCCATGCAAAAAGGGTTTCTTGTTTAATCATCTCCATTGTCTTTGTTGTAAAGTTTTCCATCTCATGTTAAGGAACACAAATCAAACCTCTAGAATTAGTAGCAATGTTTAAAAAGTAAACGAAAGCATTGTGGATCACTAGAATGTGGAACTCGAGGACAATGCATTCATTTCCACTAATTGAAGCATCTAATTTATCACCATGGTTTGGGGGTCTACATTCATACTCAACTTATCACAACATTTATCTTAAAAGCATAATCAAAACATCATATAAGTTGGTCCTTCGAGGATATCCAACAAAGATTTTAATTTCCTCTTATCAGTCATAGTTTTGTGTATCCCCACTTCGAGCCAATAGTGTTAGGATCTTATCCTAACCCCTCTCCATGGGTCATTAGTTAGTAGGATATTTTTTCTATGTAATAAAGGCCAACATTAGTTAATAAGGCCTAATAAATAAAGAAGAATAAGTCAATGTAGGAAGACCTAATAGAAGTTTTCACTTTTAGAAATATCTTCCTCTAGAAGTTTCCTTAGAAGGTAAAATTAGTATAAACAAGAGTAGGAGGCATAGGATATTTTTTTCTTGGAGATTATTGTAATAGAGATCTACTATGCTGGAGGTTGCCCCCTCGAAGAGGCAAGTGAACATTGCTATCATTAATAAAAGTGTTCTTTCTGGTGTTATTCTGGTATATTGTTTTGGATATATCATTGTTGTTCTGCCATTGCTCGCTAAATATTTATGTTTTGCATACTATATTATATATGGAATATTGCAAGTGGTATCAAAGCTCTTTCCCATGCAAGACTTGTGGGGTAAAATGTTTTCAGGGTAGAGACATATTCCAACATATTTAAGCTACAAAGCTATGTCGTTACGCGCATAAAACCATGGTCGGGGAGTAATACATGCATGAAATACAAGTGGTTCTTAAGAGTACATATGTTGGTCACCCTTGTAACCCCTATTGGTACCCCTTCGAGTGGTAGAACATCATGCAACGCCTGTATATGGATTGGCCTAGGCATCCTGAAGCCCTTCGTAGATAAACCGAATGACCTACTGACTCTTATAGTGTCACCGAGAACAACACTCGGGAAGAGACTCTCTAGTACCTATCGGGTAGTATGGCTAAGGGTACAGTCTAGCTTCCTTAGTTGGTGCCCTGAGATATTGGGCCGAGTACTATTGTTGGACCCCACATGTATATAACAGAGCTATAGCACAGGGAAAACACTTGATTGTAGACACCCTGCAAACCCTGAACCTTGGGACAACACCAACTGATCTATTACATTGCAAATTGGCCCCTGTCACATTTTTTTGTTGTAGAAACATTCCCTGCCAACATTTTTTTATTATTGAGAATTTGGGAATTCTGCCACTACAGAAGTATTCATGGCGGAGTATAACTCCGCATGAGTTTAAAAAAATAAAATTATGGGGCCTGTCAACACCCTTATTTGTAACCTAGTCCATTGCATTCATATCTTCATTCTGATCACAGTGTTACCCTTCTCTTTTAAGCCTTTTTTCTCGTGGTCCCACCCATTTCCAAGACACCCTTATTTGACACCTATCCCATTGGAATCCTCTATTTTTCCTTATCACCCTGGTACATATCACTTTTTGTGGCCCCGATTTTCGTCCTGACACCTCATCCACTACCTAAGCTACTACCATGCTAACCACCAGAGCTCAAACCCAAGAAGACTGGGAGACTAGGTTGTCTAGCTTAGAAGCGAAAATGGAATCCATCACCACTACCATACAAGCTGAAGTCAAAGAGTTCCTCTAAGAAGAAGTCCATGTAGCCATCCATGAATCCATGCAACAATTCACATTCCCATTATGAGCATACTCATTCGTCCCACTCCCCTTGGGGTTCTCCACACTCTTGGAATAAGGTGCCCAAAGTGGGCATGCATAAATTTGATGGATCCAACCCAACAGGATGGGTCTGTCAAATGGAACAATACTTCTCCCTCCATAATATTTGGGATGATGAGACCAAAATCCATGTAGGGGTTTTGTACCTGGGTCAAGAACAATGGCAGTGGTGGCAGTGGCATATGAAATGTTATCCAAGAATACCAACTTGGAGCATATTAACTAAAGCAGTTTGTGTTCGTTTTGATAGGGAATCACATGTTTTGGGTAGGCTCACCAAGATGCATCAAACTAGATCAGTCATAGATTTCATCATGACATTTGAACAGTGAGCTACCAGGACCGAGGCCTTATCTAATGCATTTTTCCTTGAATGTTTTATCAATGGCTTAAAGGAAGCCGTTTGGGCTCATGTGAACATGCATCATCCTACTACCTGGTTGCTAGCATGTCAATTAGCAATGGAAGTCAAGACCATCCTTCAGGCCCCACCCATGGAGGCTCCATTTCTCACACGTCCTCACCCCGAGGCTCACCCAGCTTTGAAACAAACATTGAAGGTCCAAAAGGTATCTCCAACAGAAATGGTAGAGCGTCGCAAGCAAGGACTTTACTACTATTGTGATGAAAAGTATTCCCTATGGAATACATGTAGAGAACAAACGTTCTTCCAGATTGATGCATCAACTTCCTCTCCCCATGAAGAAATTATATGAGGCTCCTGACCCAGAGGAGGCTCAACCAAGTGATCATGTCAAAGCTCCAGTTGTAACTCCTGTGGAACCAGAGGAACTATCATATCACTTCATGCACTCTCGAGTATTTCAACCTCGCAAAATTGAAGCTTAAGGGCTATATCAAACATAGGCCGGTGGTGGTATTGATTGATAGTGATAGCACCCATAATTTTATTCATTGCAGGCTTGCTGATGAGATCCATTGCTTTGTTCGCCCTATTTCTAATTTTCAAATCCTCATCACTAATGGTGGTACTATGAAGTGTGGGGGGCGATGTGAGAATGTGAAACTCCAAATGGGTGATTATCATCTGAAAACCCATATGTTCTCTATTTCCATGGGTGTTTGTGGTATTGTATTAGGAGTGGAATGGATTCGCACTCTGGGGCCAATAACAATGGATTATCAAGAATTATATATAAGCTTCACCCAAGATGCTCACCCATATACCCTCCGAGGTATCCAAACGGGCTCTCCTGAAATCATCAACTATCACAGGATGGAAAAATTGTTGAAGAAAGGCCACCATGGTGTGATTTCTCAATTTAATGCCATCCGAGTCACTGAACATACCTCTCAGGTAGTTCCTTCTAGCCTGCAACTCATCTTCGACAAGTACCCCAAGGTCTTTGAGGTTCCCACAACCTTACCTCCTTCTAGAGGTGAGAATGATCATAGCAACCCTCTCCTTCTGGGAAGTCAACCCCCCAATGTACGTCCCTACAGATATCCATTTGCTCAAAAAAATGAAATAGAAAAGATGGTACAGGAATTACTCGAGGCAGGGGTAATTCTCCCTAGTACCAGCCCATATTCTTCACCAATTGTGATGGTCTTAAAGAAAGAAGGTACTTGGCGCCTGTGCCCTAATTTCCGTGCCATGAATAAACTGACCATCAAAGATAAGTTTCCCATTCCTGTCATTGATGATCTGTTGGATTAAATCCAAGGTGCCTGTGTATTCACCAAATTATACCTTCGCTCCGACTATCACCAGATCTAAATGAAGGAGGCATATATTCCGAAGACTTCTTTTAGAACTCATGAAGGACATTATGAATTCTTGGTCATGCCTTTTTTCCTTTGCAATTCCCCATCCACCTTTCAAAGTCTCATGAATAAACTATTGAAACCTTACCTTCAGAATTTTGTCTTGGTTTTCTTTGATGACATCCTCATTTACAGCCACACTTGGGATAACTACCTTATTTATGCAGACAAATTCCTTCACTTGATCCAGGAAAACCAATTGTTTGTCAAAAATACAAAATGTTCATTTGGAGCTAGCGAAGTCGAATACTTGGTACACATAGTTTGTCGCGAAGGGGTAAAAGTGGACCCAAAAAAGATAAAAGCTATGTAGGAGTTGCCACAACCCACAACCTTAAAATGCCTAAGGGGTTGTCTTGGTCTCACAGGATATTACAGGAAATTTTTCAACCATTATGGAAAAATTGTTAATCCCTTGATCGACCTCCTTAAGAAGAATGGATTTCATTGGACACTTGTTGTTGAGAAAGCATTCATAGAGTTAAAGAGCGTCATGTGCACTAATCTTGTCCTAGCAGCTCATGACTTCAACAAAACGAATCAAATGCTTCTGGCACTGGTATAGGTGTAGTGCTCACACAAGATGGTCAACCTTTGGACTTTAATATCCAAGGATTGAGTGGCTACAATCTGGGTAGATCTACGTATGAAAAATAAATGATGTCCATTCTCCATGCAGTGCACACATGGCGGCCATATCTTTTGGGACGTCGTTTTCATATCAAAATAGATCACCATAGTCTGAAATATTTTTTGGAGCAATGACTATCCTCCCCATAACAAAATAAGTGGTTGACCAAAATGTTGGGTTATGATTATGAAATCATATACAAAAAGGGAAAATATAATATAGTATTCGATGCATTGTCAAGACAACATGAGGATGACGACTCCCTCTTTGCCTTATCCTTATCAATTCCTGATTGGAATGAAGACGTATGCCAAGAGTGGCTATGTCAGACGCCCAAGGTGGCATAACAATATTTTCACCTTTTTCTCAAAGGACAGAATTCTGAAATTCCTACAGGGGCCTAACGCAGGCTAGCTCATTCCTCATCCTCCACCTCGTGATCGAGACCCACAACCATAGGCTTAGTTTAAAAGGCTCATCGCATTTCACGACATCGAGGATCCCGATGCAAGGCGTTCCAACCTCTTCATCTCCTTCAGTCCCAAAAGTGATTAAGGGGCCTAGTGCATGCCAACCCTCTCACCTATGATCATGACATGACCCTCCTCCACACGACCACAACGTTGTGACCATGGCCTACGACCATAGGTTATTTCGCGTTTTGTAATTTCAGGACTTCACGTCCCTCAACTTCTCATTTTTTCAAATTCTTGGGTCCCGAAATACCGATCCTCGAGTTAGATCCTTAGCCAACTACTAGTGCCTACCTCCTCCTTCTACCACACAACCCTGTCCTGTGACCTAGGGCCAACCCGACCCACTGAGTGCATCGGGATTTCATATGTTGGGATTTCACGACTTGTGAAACTGAGAGATTTTTCCCTTTGGTCTCTCGGATGCCGAAACTTATTCATGCTAAATCGATGGTCTAGATCACTCCTAGATCAATGACCATGATTACATCATGAATTCACGAATCGTGAGTTTGTGCGGTCCTACCCTTTGACTACTCCAAGTCGCAAGTCAACGAAATGCCACCCAACTGCCACGCATCCCTGCTGAATGGATGGTTCTAATTAAATTGAGAATTTTAGGACTATGAAGAGTCTATCCTCCCATCTAACTTCGGGTTAAGATCGACGGCCTAGATAGCTCCCGATGGATCCTGGGATCTACGGTCCCGGTTCCAATGCTACTTGTGAAGGCTGAAGGGGTCGAGGCATTAATGCTCGTGCTCCTCCTCTAGATCCATTGGTCTTGACAGACCTAGGTATTTCCAAAAGGATCTCATCTGTTCATCTACCAAACGAAGGGATACTCCCTTTTGATAATTGGATTCACTATCCTTTCTAAACTTGGGTCACAAAATTCAACCTTTTGGAGCTTCAAGCTCCCACGACTTCGAAACCTTAGAGAACTACTCTTTCTTGCACAGGTTTTCTAGACCCGAATCACATGAACCTTCAGATGGCTCTTGGGCATTTATCCCTGATTTTAGTCAGGTTTCTGGGTAAGGATCGGTATGGTTATGAAGTTATGAGGCGATTCCCAGGGAAAGGTGCTCTCGAGGAGCCATACTAGAATATTGAGAAGGTCAACCAGATGGGTTTATTCTCAATGGGATGGACACATACTTTGAAATTAACTAATTTACACAGACATCAACTATGTAATATAAGTATAAACATTCATCCATGATATTCAATTCAAAATATAAGGCATAAAACACTTATTAGAACCACAAGGCGCGATGCAACTACTGAGAGGGGTGCTCGTTTCCACCCAACCGTAGGCTCAGTGACTCCAAACAGATTTACCACTAGCCACCCCCGAGATAGACCATGATGCTCTAAGATTCAATCTCTTACTTCTAGCTCAACGAAAGTCAAGGAAGAAGGTTACTCTCCTTCTCCTGATACAAACAAAAATCGAGGCCGAAAGTTACTCTCCTTCTCCTATGTTCAGAACTCCCTGTGGTTCCAAGTTTTTGTGGTTCTCTTCTGTGATCCCTGTCATGCGTGCTCTCGTTCTCTACCCTTCCCACACTTCTTTTCTTTCCCTTCTCGACAATCTTGCGTGTGGCGTGAATTCCCCCATCTGTGGTCAGGTTTGAGAGCTTTTACGGATGGGCAGTTTGTCCCATCCCCTAATTAACTCTTGAGGAGCCTCCCCACCTACCATCCTAATGGGAAATTCATTCTAGGGTCAAAGAGTTGCCTTGGTCTTTGAACAAGTAAAAAACAGTATGGTACTGGTTTGGTGGAAGTTAATGCAACCATTCTAGGTCCCTTCCAACACCCTTCATTAGCCATCATGATCTCTTTTATCACATCCCCCTCCCAGCAGTCATGCAACACATATTCATAAAATAATTCACATTCATTGACCTTTTATACAAAGGTCCATCAAATTAAACATTCACACCTTTGAGTTTGCCATAGTTCTTCGTCAATATAGTTATTTTTATATACTGAGGGAAACAGGGTGTTACAATTCCCTCCCTCTTAAAGGAACATCATCCTCGATGTTCTATCTATCAATTATGACGTGTATGTACATAAGTAAACAAAATCAGATATGTTTGTTTCATGGCATCTTCCATTTCCCACGTAGTCTCATCAGGGCCAAAATGTTTCCACTGCACCTTGACCTGTGCAATGGTTCAGTTCCTGAGTGGGGTTTCCTTTCTGTCTAGTATGCATAGAGGGCCTGGCATGAATTCTCCCTCTGGTTCCACCTGGATCACAGACGAGTCAATTATATGATTAGAATCATGTACATATTTCTTCAATAGTGAAACATGGAAAACATTATGTGCTTTTATTGTGGGAGGAAGTGCTAGCCTATAGGCTACAAGCCCCACTTTATCTAGAACTTCAAAGGGTCCACAATACCGAGGTGCCAACTTGGCACAAGATTCCATCCTCAGGGAACTCTTCATGGGCCTAACTCTGAGATATACATGGTCTCCCGTCTGAAATTATCTAGGGGTTCTCTTTCTGTTAGCGTAACTTTTCTGTCTGTTCTAAGCGACTTTCAGATTTTACTTTATCTGAATCACTTGTTGTTCCATTTCTTTCAACATGTCGGGTCCAATAGTAATTTTGTTTACAGGATTACTCCAACTGACTGGAGTGTTGCACGAACTACCATAGAGGACTTCGAAAGGGCTCATCTTTAGTGATTCTTGGTAGCTGTTGTTGTAGGCAAATTCCACCAGTGGCAAGTAATCTTCCCACTTTTTAGGTTGATGCATTACATGCATCCTTAGCATGTCTTCTAATATTTGGTTCACTCTTTCCATCTGTCCATCGGTTTGAGGATGATAGGCTGTGATGAACAATAATTTGGTCCCCAGACCAGCCATCAAGGATTTCCAAAAGTTTGAGGTAAATTTTGTGTCTCTATTAGACACGGTCTCCTTAGGCATGCCATGTAGTCTAAATATCTCCTTCAAGAATATGTTGGTGATGCCTATTTCCTTGCAATTCGATTTGACGGGGATAAAATGAGTGGAATTGCTCAATTTATCCACCACTAACATGATGGAGTCATTCTGCCTAGCCGATGTTGGTAATTTGATGATGAAATCCATGGAGATGGTCTCCCATTTCCATTCCTATATTGGTAGAGGTTGTAATAATCCTGCTGGGTGCCAGTGTTTTTTTTTAACCTGTTGGCATTCTATACATTTGGCTAAATACTCAGCTATGTCTTTCTTCAATCTAGGCCAATAAATTTCTTGGTGGCTGCGATCATATTCTGGTATCCTTGGTGACCAGTATAAAGTCTTTTATGTAGTTAATACATTATGAACCTCTTCAAGTCATCACAGTTTGGAATATACAATATGTTTTTGTAAGTTAGTAGACCTCCATCTAACATCTGGTAGCCTTCATACTTTATCCCTACGGGTTCTTGCTCCAGGTATGAGGTCACGGTATGGAAGAACACATCTGTTTCTTGTGCATTCTTGACTCTTTCCCTGACGTTGGTCTTGCAAGTGCTCACCGCTGCCAGATGAATTGTTTTCATACTTCTGCTAAGGGCATCGACCACCTTATTTTCCTTTCCCTTGATATGTTTGATTTCAAAAGCAAACTCGCTAAGAAGGGACATCCACCTAGCTTGTCTAGCATTGAGTTTTGGTTGGTCAAATAGGTGTCGCAATCCACAGTGGTCTGTCATAAGTACAAATTTCCTACCTAGGAGGTAATGCCTCCACATTTTCAAGGCATGCACTATGGAAACCAGTTCTAGATCATGGGTCACATAGTTGACTTCGTGCTCATTCAATTTTCGGGATTCATAGCAGACTACGCTTCCTTCTTGCATAAGGATTCCTCCGAGCCCTTCTTTGCAGGCATCAATGCACACAAGGAAGTCAGTTTTGGGATCGACGATATTCAACATGGGTGCTTGGGTCAGTAGGTGTTTTAGGGTCCGAAACCTTTCTTCACATTTTGGGGTCCAAAGGAATTTAACTCCCTTCTTCTGGAGGGCAGTGATTGTATAACCAATATTGGTGAATCCTTTTATAAATCTCCTATAGTATCCTGCTAAGCCCATAAAGGATCTGATGTCTGAAATTTCCTTTGGGGTAGGCCATTCCATGATAGACCTGATCTTGTCAGGGTCTACTGCTACCCCTTCTTTAGATATGACATGGCCCAAGTAATGTATTTGCTTCTGGAAGAAATCACACTTGCTAAACTTGGCATAGAGTTGATGTTCTCTTAGCACTTGAAGCACAAGTCTAAGATGTTCCTCATGTTTCTCTCTATTCTTGGAGTAGATTAAGACATCGTCAATAAAAACCAGTACAAATTTGTCTAGGAATTTTCTGAGCACATTGTTCATCAAGCACATAAAAGTGGCAAGGGCATTGGTTAATCCAAATGGTACTACCACAAACTCGTAGTGACCATATCTCATTCTGAAGGCAGTTTTGTGGATGTGTTCACCCTTAATTAGGACTTGATGGTATCCAAATATCAATTCAATATTGGAGAATATGGAAGCACCTCCCAATTGATCGAACAAGTCATCGATCCAGGGTAAGGGGTACTTGTTCTTTATGGTTACCTTATTGAGTTGTCTATAATCTATGCACAGTCGAAGGGTACCATATTTCTTTTTCATGAACAAGACTGGTGCTCCCCATGGAGACACGCTAGGCTATATATAGCCTTTGTCCATCATTTCTTTGTAATGTCCCCCACCTCTTAGAGGGGTAATGAGGAGACTCAGTGGCCTGGGCACCCCCACTAGGTCATAGTCTCACACTGAAGGGGGGGAAAGTCAAGAAGTTAAAAGTTATATTTTTAAGTTGACTTAAGAAAGGAAAAGG
>ML779062.1:1961121-2003895 GCA_009831015.1 Picea engelmannii | reverse complement strand
TCTTGGAGATTCGGGCACCTGGGTTGTTCTTACCATCACCCGATCTATATTCTTGGAGAGTTTCAGGTCATTTGGAGATCTCCTTCATCAGGGTCAAACCAGCTAGGGTTTCAGTCATCCAGTGGGGCACACCATTCAGTGGATAATTCAGATCTACAGAGTTTGAGAGTGGATTTGGGAATTTGGACATCTGGGTTTTCCTTGCAGTTGCCCGATCTATCAATTGGCATATTTATTAGAGTGATTGGACACTTTTGGCAGCAGGGCCAAGTTATTGAGGGTTCCAGCCTTCTATTGGAGCGTGACATTCTTCAGCTGGAGAGTTTGGCATTCAGATCTGCTTGTATTGTTCTTCATTTCTTATTCAGCCTTTGGAGGCATTATTTTGTATTAGCGGGAGCATTTTGTAGCAGCTCATATCTATTGCTTGTACGGCCATCTGAGGTTTATGCCAGATCGGCCATCTATTGTATTGATCTTACATTGCTCATAATAAAAGGTCAGATCTTTGCTTGTGCTTCTACATCTTGAATATATTGTGATCTCCATGTGTTGATGAATCTTGTATGCACTTAATAACTCAATAAATCAGTAGTAGTTAGTGATTCCAAGAAAGAATTTTGCTTGGGATCATTACATTCTTTTAGTTGTAATTTAAGTTCAACTAGCTCAAGTGTGCTCATCCTGTAGGGTGTCCTAGACACTGACACCTCTCCTGGTGCAAGTTCTATCGAGAAGTCAATGTCCCTTCTTGGAGGTATAACCGATACCTCTTCTGCAAACACATCCCTAAATTCTCTTAGTATGGGGTGGTCTTCGAGGTTTGGTTTGTCATCCTCAACCGATTCCAACACCTGTATCACATATAGTGGGCATCCCTTTCTACAGTACTTTCTCATTTGAAGGGCTGATATTTGTCTCACCGAGACAGGTTTTTGGATCCCTTGAAGGGTTATCCTCCTTCCTTCTTCACTTACACATTCTAAATTTTTATGGTAACAGTCCATTCTGGCTTTATATGCGGCTAGTTAGTCCATGCCAATCAACAGGTCATACGATCCTAGGGGTAGTATGTTAATGATTGCTTGGGTGGAGAATTCACCCATAGTGAATTGGCAAGCTGGTATGACCTCCGCTATCTTTATTTTGGTGTTAGTGGCTAACTGTACCAACCATGGTTGGCATGTTTATGTGGCTGCAATTCACACTTATCAATTGCCTGAGGGGCTATATAACTCAAATTTGAACCAGGGTCAATTAGAATAGACACTAGGTGGTTAGTGATCATACCTTCCATCTCCACCACTGAATCTTTTGTTTATTATCCACGACTGCATAAATTCACGGCATACTCATGGCCACGTCATTGACGGTGATAGCCTCTTGGACATTGTAAATTCTCCTACTATTTTTTTATCGGTGCAGGTAGTCCCTTAGTAGATGTTCTTCCCCACAACCCCAACATTTCAAGGGTTCTTTCTTTGGATTATCAGTCTTTTCGGGGGTTGGCCCAGAAGGCTTATTTCCTCTCTAGGAGGGGAAATGCTGTTGGTGTACACTTCGGGTAGGAAATATCATCCTTGTATCCTTTTTATAGTTTTTAAATCTTGGGGATTTAAACCCCTTTTTCTGGAATCTCGAACTATTCTTTTGCTTCCAGCCTTCGTGAGGTTCTGTCCAAAGCCCAAATTGTTCATAACAATATATTGCATTTCAGATAGTGACTTCTAGGGTCCTTGGCTCGTCAAACTCAATCCTATTCTGATAGTCCTTAGGTAGCCCATTGATAAATCATTGCACCTTTTCCTTTTCTTATTTTATGTATGGTACATACCTCAGCAACTCAAGAAATCTGTTGACATATTCTTCTATTGTGAGTTGCCCCAGCTTGAGTTCATAGAATTCTTTAGTCTTTTCGTCGAAATACTTTTCTAACAAATACTTCTTCCTGAAGTATCTTTCAAACCGTTCCCAAGACAGGTCTTCTTTGTGAATCCCTTTTACATTCTTACAGTCTTCCCACCAAATGGAAGCCTTTCCATTTAGGTTGAAAGTGGCTACTCAGGCCTTCAAGTTTTCCGAGAAGTCATGGACTCTGAAATACTTCTTTAGTCCAAGCAGCCAAGCCTCCACTTCCTCTCCTCTCTTTATCTCACCATCGAAAGAGGGTGGTTTGGCCTTCTTGAATTCTTCGATATTATGACTTTTGGAATGCTTTCGCTTCTTCCATTTTCTTCGGGAATATGAACTAGTTCTGCAAATAGAAGATCCCTCTAAGTTGCCAATTTCCTTTCTAGAGGAAATGTTTGATGCCCGTCCCCTATCTCCAGGGTGGGCCTTCCGTGAGGAGCTCTTCCTAGTGTAGCCACTCAAAAGGCCACGTTTCCATATCTCAGGTGGACTTCGACTCTTCTTTATTTATCGTCTATCCTCGTGACTAGTGTCAGGTCCATGCTGCAGTTGTCTTTGTATGTCGGATAAACTCTGCAGCAAGACTGCATTAATTTTTGTTTCCTTCTCTTTCTCTTTTATCAACCTCTCGTTGTCGGCCTTGCAGATTTGTAGCTCGTCCATGAGACTCCTCACAGTATCAACTAGATCCAGAGGGGTCTCTACATCCCTCCTTTCATTAGACTCTTCGTCTCTATTGTGGGAGTCATCCCCCACCTCATGGTGCGTCACCATTCTATACGTTTGTAATTTTCCCACGGTTGATCGTTCACTTGCATGTAGACAAAACACTTGTTGTTAGATAACATTATATTCATTCATAACCAACACATAAATTCACATTTCTCAAATGCATACACACAGTAGGGATTTCATTCTTTTCTTTAATAACATTCTTAACTTTGAATTTTGGTAAATGGGTTAAGATAGAGGGTTACTCTTTTTAAGAGTACTTCAAATGGAGTTTCTACGTGACTCGTTCATTATCCAAAGAAGGCCAAGTGTTGTAACCATGCTCTGATACCAATTTTTCACACACCCACGATAGCATAACAAATTTTTTCCTTTTTCTCAAAGGACATAATTCCCAAATTCTTACAGGGGCCTAGCACAACCTATCTCATTCCTCATCCTCCACCTCATGATCGAGACCCACGACCATAGGCTTAGTTTAAAAGGCTCATCGCATTTTGCGACATCAGGGCTCTTGATGCAAGGGGTCCCAACCTCTTCATCTCCTTCAGTCCTAAAAGTGATTAAGGGTCCTAGTGCATGCCATCCCTCTCACCTATGATCACTACGTGACCCCCTCCACATGACCATGGCGTTGTGACCATGGCCTACAACCATAGGTTATTTCGTGTTTTGCAATTTTGGGACTTCATGTCCCTCGACTTCTCATTTCTTCAAATTCTCGAGTCCCGAAATACCGATCCCCGAGTTAGACCCTTAGCCAACTACTAGCGCCTGCCTCCTCCTTCTACCACACTACCCTAGCCTATGACCTAGTGTTGATTCGACCCACTGAGCATGTCTAGGTTTCGTATGTCGGGATTTTGCGACTTGCAAAACCGAGATATTCTGCCCTTTGGTATCCCGGACGCCGAAATGCCGAAACTTACTCATGCTAAATCAATGGTCCAGATCACTCCTGGATCAATGGCCACGATTATGTCACAAATTCGTGAATCGTGAGTTTGTGTGGTCCTACCCTTTGACTACTCCAAGTCACGAGTCAGCGAAATTCCACCCGACCGCCACGTGTCCCTGCTGAATGGATGGTCCTGATTAAATTAGGACTTTCAAGACTATGACGAGTCTATCCTCCCATCTACCTTTGGGTTAAGATCGATGGCCTAGATAGCTCCCAATGGATCTTGGCATCTATGGTGCCGGCTCCATCGCTACTTGCGAAGGCTGAAGGGGTCAAGGTGTTAACGCCCGCACTCCTTCTCTAGATCCATTGGTCCTGACAAACCTAGGGTATTTCTAAAAGGATCTCATCCGTTTGTCTACCAAACGAAGGGATACTCCCTTTTAATAATTGGATTCACTATCCTTTCTGAACTTGGGTCACTAAGTTCAACCTTTCGGAGCTTCAAACTCCGATGACTCTGAAACCTTAGAGAACTACTCTTTCTTGCATAGGTTTTCCAGACCCAAATCGCATGAACCTTCAGATGGTTCTTGGGCAATTATCCCTGATTTTAGTCGGGTTTCTGGTTAAGGCTCGGTATGGTTCCAAATTTATGAGGTGATTCTAGGGGAAAGGTGCTCTCGAGGAGCCATCCTAGAATATTGTGAAGGTCAACCAGATGGGTCTATTCTCAATGGGATGGATGCATACTTTGAAATTAACTAATTTACATAGACATCAACTATGGAATGTAAGTATAAACATTCATCCATGATATTCAATTCAAAATATAAGGCATAAAACACTTATTAGAACCATAAGGCATGATGCAACTACTGAGAGGGGTGCTTGTTTCCACCCAACCGTAGGCTCAACGACTCCAAAGGGATTTACCACTAGCCACCCCTGAGCTAGACCACAATGCTCTAAGATTCAATCTCTTACTTCCAGCTCAATGGAAGTCAAGGATGAAGGTTACTCTCCTTCTCCTGATACAAACAAAAATTGAGGATGAAAGTTACTTTCCTTCTCCTGTGTTCAAAACTCCCCGTGGTTCCAGGGTTTTGCGGTTCTCTTCCATGATCCCTATTGTGTGCGCTCTCTTTCTCTACCCTTCCCACACTTCTTTTCTTTGCCTTCTCTGCAAGCTTGCATGTGGCGTGAATTCCCCCGTCTGTGGTCAGGTCTGAGAGCTTTTACGGATGGGCGGTTCACCCCATCCCCTTATTAACTCTTGAGGAGCCTCCCCACCTACCATCCCGATGGGAAATTCATTCCAGGGTTAGAGATTTGCCTTGGTCTTTGAGCAAGTAAAAAACAGTATGGTACTGGTTTGGTGGAAGTTAACGCAACCATTTCAGGTCCCTTCCACCACCCTTCATTAGCCATCATGGTCTCTTTTAGCACATCCCCCTCCCAGCAGTCATGAAACACATATTCATAACATAGTTTACATTCATCGACCTTTTATACAAAGGTCCATCAAATCAAACATTCACACCTTTGAGTTTTCCATATTTCTTCGTCAATATAGTTATTTTTATAGATTGGGGGAAACATGGTGTTACAGGATAACACACCCAACTATCTCTAAGTTAATTATGGGCCTTTAGGGGGACCATAATCCTCCCATCGGCTACACTTGGTAGGACAATATTCTCATATATAAGGATTGCCTGGTTCTATCGCCCTCTTCAACACTCAAGTCGAGGCTCTTAAATGAGTTACACTCATCAACTATTGTGGGTCACTCGAGGTTCTAAAAGACATATTCTCATGTCCGTCGTTCATTTTTTTGGGTAGGCATGGAGAAGGATATCCTTTACTTTGTAAAAGAATGTGAGGTGTGCCAATGTAATAAAGGTGAAACTATCAAGTCTCTAGGCGACCTACAACCCCTACCCATTCCATCTTCTATGTGGATAGAAATCTCCATGGATTTTATAGTGGACCTTCCTAAATCTAGGAACAAGTCCGTCATCATGGTGGTGGTTGATCGCCTCTCCAAGCATTCTCATGTTTTTGCATTACCCCACCCTTTCACATCGGAACTGGTAGCACAAGTTTTTCTTGATCATATTTTCAAGTTACACAACATGCCCACCTCTATTGTATATGATCATGACCCAACTTTCACTAGAACATTTTGGCAAGAGTTGTTTAAATTACAGGGCACCCAACTGAACATGAGCACAACCTACCACCCCCAGTCTAGCGACCAAACACAAGTTGTCAACAAATGCTTGGAAACCTACTTGTGGTGTTTTTATTCTGACAAACAACACCAATGGGTTCAATGGATCCCCTTGGCAAAATGGTGGTACAATACTTCCTATCATATGACCACTAAAATGACCCCATATGAAGCAGTGTGTGGCCAATGCCCACCTATAGTCACTACCTATCTTCTAGTCACATCAAAGTTCCAATCTATTGATACAATGTTGCAAGGTCACATAGCCACCCTAGCGGCTCTAAAGGATAACCTCCACATGGCCCAAAGTCACATGAAGTAATAGGCGAACCAACATTATTCAGAAAGGGTTTTTCAGGAAAGTGATCAGGTGTTTCTCTAGCTCCAACCTTACAAGCAAACATCTCTCAAAGAACAGGGAGATCACAAGTTGGCACCCAAGTTTTATGGTCCCTACCAGATCATCAAGTGTATTGGTTCAGTGGCCTACAAATTGGCCCTTCCTACTACTTCCAAAATCCATCCAATGTTCCATGTTTACTGTCTAAAGAAAGTGGTGGGAAAAAATTGCATGGTCCAAACCATCCTTCTGGAATTAGATAAATAAGGCTCCCTTTGGCTCCAACCAGAAGAAGTCCTTAATTACCGTGAACCTCAACTACATGGCATAACTATCAAGGAAGTGCTAATCAAGTGAAAGGATACATCACTATAGGATGCGACTTGGGAACCAACGACCATACTCTAGCAGTTTCCGCACCTGAAACCTTGAGGACAATGATTCTTTTGAAGGGGGAGTGCATGTTAGGATTCGATTCTAACCCCTCTACATGGGTCATTAGTTAGTAGGATATGTTTTCTTTGTAATAAAGGATGACATTAGTTAATAAGGCCTAATAAATAAAGGATAAGAAGTCAATGTAAGAAGATATAATAGAAGCTTTCGCTTCTAGAAAGATCTTCCTCTAGAAGTTTCCTTAGAAGGTAGAATTAGTATAAATAAGAGAAGGAGGCATTGGATATTTTTGTCTTGGAGATTATTGTAATAGATTTATTCTTTGTTGGAGGTTTCTCCCTCGAAGAGGCAAGTGAAAATTGCTATCATTAATAAAGGTGCTCTTTCTGGTGTTATTCTGGTATTATTCTGATATTGTTTAGGATGTATCATTGTTTTTTTCCATTGCTTGCTAAATATTTATGTGCTGCATACTATATTATATCTGGAATATTGAAAATATACTCACTTGTGAGTAACAAAGCTATATTCAAAGTAATGGAGTAGAAAGAACGAAAAAAATTTAAAAACTATCAACTAATGCTAATAAGTTTGCCAATACCTTATATAAATACATGAGATTACACTATTATTTGATACAATGAAACTATTCAAAACTTATAAAATCAGTTTATTGGATGATCCATAAAAGGTTTACTCCACACATCTCTTACCTTAGAATATTAAATATAGTAAACACAAACATAAAGAATGATGACTATGAATAAATTTTTAATTTGATTCTTAGCTCGAGCTCTGCAACTTTGACACAAAATTCGATTCGGAAAATGTTGCAAGCCCACAAATAATAGACAATAGAGCTACTACAAATTGAAGTGTTACTTCCCAACTTGAGTCATTGGGAACCAAATAGGCACATAATGACCCTGCAATCAGAAGAGCTATTGCTACATTTAGAAGCGTTCCCAGTGCATTAGGATCACTGATTGTTGAAAGTATAACTAGCTCCCCTGATATGAAAGAATACCCATGCTTTCAATTTTAGAAAGAGAGACACCTAACTTTTCAGCAGCATAGAATAGGCCTACCTTTTTTGCTTTGGAAAATAATCGTAGATTATATAGAAGATAGTGTAAATAACTATTACAGGAAGACAACTTACTTGTTTCAAGTTAAAGGGTCCACCTTATCATGCAAGAAGGTTTTCTTATTTAATCATCTCCATTCAGTCTTTGTTGTAATTTTTTCCATCTCATTCTAATGAACACAAATCAAACCTCTAGAATTAGTAGTAATGTTTAAAATGTAAATGAAAGCATTATGGATCACTAGAATGTGGAACTGGAGGACAATGCATTCATTCAAACTAATTAAAGAATCTACTTTCTCACCGTGGTTTGGAGGTCTACATTCATAATCAACTTATCACAACATTTATCTTAAAAGCATAATTAAAACATCATATAAGTTGGTCCTTCGAGGATATCCAACAAATATTTAATTTCCTCTTACCACTCATAGTTTTTTGTATCCCCACATCGAGCCAATAGACTCACTTGTGGGTAATAAAGTTGCATTCAAAGTAATGGTGTAAGGTACCAGATATATTATAATAAGAAGGAACAAAAATATTGCAGTAATTACCAGCAGAACAACAAAATATAGATAATCACAACACCCAAAATAATACCTATATTGATATAAATCCAAGTTCACTTGCCTCATCGAGGGGGAAACTTCTAGAAAATCATAGATATATTACAATAATTCTCAGGACAAGATGTTCTCATGCCTTCTACTCCTATTTATATTAATTTTATCTTCTAAAGAACATTCTAGAGGAAGATTATTTCTAGAAGCGAAATCTTCTATTAAGTCTTTTTACATTAGACTTTTTCACATTATTAAATAGGCCTTATTAACTAATGTCAACCTTTATTACATAGAAAATATGTTCTTCTACTTATGTGTGGGGTTAGGTCCCTAAGAAATGGAGGAGAAAGAAAAAATGGAATTTAAAAACCATCAACTAATGCTAACCAACAACTTTGATTTTCATCTTAGTCAGTTATTCCTCACGTGAAGGTTGAGGGAAAATAACATCATGTAAGTTATTTTATTTGATAATATTCTTTAAAAAATTCTTAATACAAGGCCACCTTTAAAATAATCGTAACAAATTATTCTATTCTTTACTTGAAATATTAATGTGGATATGTTAGTAAGTATTAAATTTTGGATAAGATTAGGATTAAATGGAGGATTAACACTTAAATGAAGTTGTATTAAACTATGAATAAGTTTAGGATAAATGGAGGATTTACACTTAAATGAGCTTTTTAAATTAAAAAAAAAAGGAAGTGATCTTGAAACTTGCACTACTCAAAACAATGAGAAACGACTATGGAAAAATATTCTAATTGAACCTTATTCATGCTTTCAGAAAAAAATAAAGTTAAGAAATTAATGTGAATAGTTGGAATGGAGTATACAAATAACAATTCAAATAAGATAGAAGAAAATTATGGATGGTCGGTTATATCACAAGGAAGAGGTACAAGTTAAAATGAAAGGCATAACATAATGAGGATAAACTAGAGGTGAGTTCAAAACCTAAAGGTGAAGGTTTCAACAAAGAATGAATACCTAAATTTTTAGGAGAAGAAACTGAAGAATGAAAAACACATCAGAGCTAGGATTTTTTTAATGTTCTTCACCGGACGAAACCAGAAGAGGAATCTCCATTTAGCATAGTTAAAAAAAAAAAAAAAACAATAGAAAAGGAATCCCCATTTGAGACAATTAAAAAGAAAAAAAAGTTAAGGGAAAATTGATAAGTAAACTCCTTTGTCTACCTTTCATATATCCTAACTAAATTGAAGTTCAACAGTTTCCAGAACATGTTCTTTCTATATATGTTGTATATTCAGTAGTTTGACAAGTTACAAAAGGATATACTTGTTAGATATAGTACATAAGGATATAGTTGTCAAACATACTATATTGTGCTCTATATAGTGTTTTAAATTATATATATAAATTCCCTTCAACTACTATAATGTGCTTGGATTAGTGGTTTGGATCTTAGAAATTAATAGAGCATGAGCTTAATGTATTGTTGAATTAGAAGTAACCCTAAGATAAAAAAAAAATTATGGCATTATAAATAAATATCTACAACCATGCAAATACAAGTTTAGAATACAAATATTGTATTTATGTCTAATCGGGTTTATATTTTATAGTAATTAGATAAAAAAATCATTTCAGTAGTGAGTTCCCAAGGGAAGTCCCTGTAATGAAATCCCTATGAGCACAATTCTAGAGCGAATTAATACCCTAGGAGGATTAAAATAAGTACGAAGGAGAAAACCCCATTGAAATCATCCATGGGGTCCAAAACAAAAAACCCACTTTCCCAACTCACAACCAGATCCAAACAGGTTAGTTCATTGAAGGTATCAAAAATTGCCTAGGGAGAAACCATTTTTCTTCTATTGCCATTTTGTTTCCTCAAAATCCAATTCTTCTTTTACTTGAAATCCATAAAAAAATTGGTATTGCACAGAGAAGAATCTGAAAAGAAACACCAGCCTAAATGAAGTGAACTCCCCATAATGAACTCCCTGGGAGCGCAATTCCAGATTGAATCAGTCCACTAGGAGGATTAAAATAAGTATGAAGGAAAAAAATCCATTAAAAGCATCCATGGGATCCAAAAGAAAAATACCTACTTACTCGACTCACGACCAGATCTAAACAAGTCAATTCATTGAAGGTATCAAAAACTGCCCAGGAGAAACCATTTTTCTTCTATTTCCATTCTGCTTCCTCAAAATCGAATGCTTCTTCTAATTGGAACCAACATAAATTCTGGTATTGCACAAGTTGAAGAGAGTCGCTGAGCATTTCCTCAAATAAATACTGGCCTAAACAAAGTGAACTCGACGGTTTCTTTGCCTAGAATGTTCATTTACAGATCTAGCTTTGTATCAAATTCCCTGGAATTGAATGGTTTGTGTATCACAACAACAGATACATCGGGAAAAGATAAGGAACAAAATTACAATCAAATGACATGCGGATGACATGGGAGAGCAGAAACATGGCATGTTCTTATTGGTTTTACACAGATGACAAAGGTCTCTAGAGGAACCTCCACTTAAAAGAACACCTTTGGCTTAGTAAAACTTATCATGAATATCTCATGGTTGTATAGAGTAGATGCATTAGGAAAAGGCTTGCTTGATATCTAGTATTTTGGTATTTTCACCTACAATATATATAAAGAGAGAGTTATAATTATTTTTCTTTAGTGTATAAAATATATACATTATGGAAAGTTTTGCTTGATATTTAGTTTTTTGGTGGGGTAATGAAGATTATAGCTAAGCAAATAATTTAAGTAAAGGATTATTAATACAAGATACTTTTAACAATAGAAAAGTATAGTTGAAATTATTTTGCAGTGGAATGCTTGTTGAAAAATGATATTATGTAGATTATCAATTGGGTTTAGCTTGGGTGGTTGGGACGAATGATTGTTAACCTCTCCATCTAGGTTCAATTCCCACAAGTGACACATTGAGCTCATAATGAGTATATTGTTCTAATGTCTTCAATCCCTATTGTTAACCAGCCTTGTGCCTTGAATATTCTAGGATTTACCATGGGTATCATCCTCAAGAGATCATTAAAAATAAAATATAACTAATATAACTATTAAAGGAATGTTTCAATTTCAAGTTATTATAATTATAACATGTTTACTTAAAATTTATTTAAGTAAACTATGTGCGAGTTTATGAAATTTCTAACGTTTCGAGTTTAAACTCCACCCATCATCAAAGACAAAAAAAATGAAGTGGTTTTATATTAATAAAAATTGCATCCAAACTCATAGAAAAATTACATCAAAATAGTGTTTTAGAGTTTTTAAACAAGAGAAAAAATCAAAATTGAATACCAACCTATAACAAAGCATATCTAGATATTTAGGCAATACATCCCTGTATTTCTTGATGGTATATATTCAAAAAAATAAACCTAAGATCCTAATAACTTTACAAAACATATAACTTAACACAAAGCATGATGATTGGTTACTTCTTTGATTGATGCATTCACTAGGTTTGAATTATGCTTAATAATTTCCATATCTTCAACTAGTTGGCGAATTGTTTCTTCATTCTAAATCCCCTCATAGTTGGAATTGACTGACCGCACTTGATTTGAAACCCCATATTGATCTCCCTTACTAAAATTTATGACCATGTTCCTAAGCATGTTGTATTTATCCTCCAAAACAACTATGTGACGCTTCTATTGAAAAAGAGTGCCCATGATTGTTGATATTTGAGTAGTAACATGGTGTTCATTCTTGTGCATTTTTGTTGTAGATATTAAGTTTTAAGTTTTGTAGCCTTGTATAGACTCCTAATTATTCCTTAGAACATGCCTAATCTCCTACAACTCCAAGCAATGCATCAAAAATCTATTACAGTCAAAGCTCCAAATTGTGTTTAAGTTCTTCGTGCTTCCTTATATCTAATTTCTTTGCTTCACCTTCAAAACCATGAAGACCCAAAATTGATTCATTCTAGATTTAGTAATGTCTATGAAACCACCCATTAGTAAACATATTCTCAAAAACAAAGAGAAATCAACCAAGAAAGACAAACTTCCACCTATGAGAGAGAGAGCACAAGTAGAACCCTCAAAACTAGAGATTGAAACAATCCAAATAAGCGTGATCCTCACTAAGATGAAAAGGTTTAGGGAATTCACTTTCCAGCCCTAGAATTCCTTGAATTGACTCATTCTGAACACTATGTTGTTTGTGTTGCTACCCAACAAAAAATACCTTCTCAAAATCAAAGAGATCTTAGATAGACAGAGTGAAATTCCCCCTGAAGGAGAGACTTGAATACAATGAAAATCCCTAGATCCAATGCTTGAGAAATTCTAGGCAAATGTGAGCCTCCCTTAATTGAAAGGGACATAGGAGGGGGCTCACCTATAATCCAAATTAAGCCTAAAAGAATACATGCAACCTCAACCAAATGAATAGAATGCACCAAGATACCACATAGACTTGTAAACAAGGTTCTCCACATTTGAATTATATATTGTAGAGCCATAATCCCACCTTGATGAGTGAAATTTCATTCCATGAATTCAAAATCATATAGATCCGACAATCTATGTATTTGAAGGGGTGTCTTGGGTCTCTTCTCATTACTCGTGCTACTATAGAACTATGCTTCCTTGATGTGTGCCACGTGAAGCCTCAATTTCATGATATGTGCTTGGTTCTCATATTAAAAATTATGGAATGGGTCGATTGGAAACAATACCATTGATATTGATGACCCCCACTTTTAGGGTTGTGGCTTGATTAGCAAAACCACATTCTAAGTGGTTAATCTCCCATAACACATGATAAAACTTGATGCTAATGAATTTGATTTCTTCTTGTTTTACTCGAGCTATCACTAATGCTAATAAATTATCAACTAGGGTAGTGCTTACTACCATCTGGCTTATGATAACCATTGCATATCCCACAACTATCAATAATTGTATGCTAGAATCGATGGCTATCCTCAAGCCTTGCAATAAGGAATAAGATTATTCTTCATTATTAGATGAAATATCAAAACCCCAAGTGAAATAAGTTTCAATTTCTCCTTCGGGGTTCATGATGACCCCTCCCACACCTACCACCCCAGAACTTACACCAAGCACCCTTAATGATTAAGGTCACAAAAATTTCTCACCAGCAAACAAAGTGGCGACTATTGCAATTATATGGTCCATTTTCATGAGAAGAAAATAATCAAAAATTAAATAACATTGAAAATTACAATACTGAAACATTAATGCATGTTAAATGCTACATTATTTAGAGTTAATGCGGGGAATAATAAAGGGAGTGATTTAACAAGTGGACAAACTCAACCTTTCGATGAATTCAATTTTTTCTAGAGAGGCAAAGTTTGTCCTTGATTCACTCATTTTTTGAAATTATGTTGATCTTGATATTATTAAAATGGGTTGAAACCCCTAAGGGAAAAGTTCCATGGTCAAAGTTCCCATTAATCAAGTGGAACTATAACTTATGACAAAATTCCTACCGGATTTGGGGAAGAATTTCAATCAAAAAAATATTGAGTTTATCCACTCATTAACTTCATAACAAAGTCAAGATATTATGGTTTAGCATTGAATATACTGAACAAGATGTTCAACACATGGCTATGTACTAGGATTTTACTTGTAATCCTTCACCATTTTCCATCTCTATGAATCTTTGTCTTCAATTTTATATCAATCTCCATCTTTATCTCCTTTTCTTGGAAGTTTAAAGTTGAGTCCCAAGCCCCAAGCTACACTTTCTATTGGCGCAATCACATCTTGAGTTGTTCCTAGTCTTCATGCCATGGTGATAAAGAACATAAAGGTGAGCATTTTCTCCTAGAAGAGTCTTGACTATAGATGATATGGATGATGGGAGATGGAAACTCTAAAATTCCAAGTATGTCAAAATATAACAAGCCCCAACCATGAAATCATCTTTAATCAAACATGTAAATTGTAGAGTCGTTGATTAGCAGAGTTATTTTTAAGGGTTCAAATTGGGGTCATGGTCCAATTTATGTTTTATTAAGGCACGTGAAAGGAGATATTTTAGAACTCTTCAATATTTCTATTTCACCAAGATTGCTAATGAGCACAAGATGAAGTGCATACTTGAAAAAAAAAGACACTTTAGGTCCTTAATGTGTGTACTTATTGTGAAAAAACAAAATGTGTGATACAAGAGTAAAGAAAGATTGTGATACGTTATTGATTTTTTTTTATCAAAATCATAGCATGTGGACTTGATTGTTCCTTACTTTTCCTACTTATATGTGATGTGTTGAAAAATTAAAAAATATCACTAATGATTTGAAAAACATTTCAACATATTGTCCAAAATAGATATGTGAATATTTAGGGGTTCTTACTCCACTTAATTAATCTAGATGATGGTGAATTTGCGGTGTAGATATGGTAGAACTCTTAGTCTTTCTGATTCACTCGAATTGTTAATGAGCGCAAGGTGAAGAGCATAATTTGACAAAAGAGAACTCTTTAAATCCCTTAAAAATTACAAGGCAACAATAAAAATTATTGCAATATAATATAGATATTCATGTGACATACAAATCAATAATCCATCCATGTGGAAAGAAGAGGGAAAATTGTTTTTCCCTCCTGTTATAGCCTTAATTTCCACCCTACAAGGATAGAAGAGAATCCAATAGAAGATGAATACCAAGACACATCTCTAGCTTAGGATTTGGGACATTTTTTAGGGTCGTTGCGGGTCCTACATGAGACAACAAGCGGATATAGTCGTTGGTCATCTATAATGCAACAAGAAACAATCCCTGCAACCTTCTATATTCGTAGAGTTATGAAGAGGTAAGATGGGGATGATTTGTATCTTCATGGCATGAGCCTTAGAACTCACATCATTTGAGTATCCATTGGGCTATAGAATCTCTCCCAAACCTCTTCCAAGGATATATATAAAGAAGGAAAGTATTGAGCATGAAAAGAAGAAGAATCATTTGTAGAGTTATGGTGTCCAAATATAGAGGAGCTTCTCCATTCTACAACAACCACAATCAAATTTCCTAGTTTTATTAAGAAGTTGAGGAGGAGTAAGGAGCAAGGAGAAAGGAGCAAAGGGGAATGCATCTACACCAAAGGTATTATGATTGATGTATTTCCTACATTATAATTAACAAATCATTGATTTTCCCCTAAATATGTTTGTATTTGATTCACAAATGTTTAGATTTGGTCTCATAATCAATAGATCATTGGTTTTCCCCTAAATATGTTTGTATCTAATTTGTAAATGTTTATATCTGGTCTCATAATCAATAGATTTGAATAGATTTGAATTGGATTAGTGATTTCTAACAGTAGGAGAAGAAATATATTGGTATTTGTTTTTTGCTTGTGTGCAGGTAGTAGGTTGAAGGATTTGGAGTTGGAACTCAATATCTGCAACAACCAATACATACGAGGACAACCCTTAGAACTAAGGTATTCCATTCTCTCCCCTCTTTGTATAAAAATGAATTTATTGTTTAGATAAAGGGAACCCATTAGAAGTCTATCCCCATTGTCTGTCTAGGATCAATAGGAAGATCCTAGAGATATCTAACTTACCATAATAGTGAGATTTATGTATAACAGAACTTGCGAGTCTATTGGGGAAGGATATTTGATTCTTATGTAGTTTAGAATCCCTTGCCAATTATCCTATGTTTCTGTTTTTTATTTGGTTTTTTCCTTCCCTCTACTCCCTTAGATTATAAAATACGATACATCTGAGTTAGATCTCTCTTTTTTGAAATTTTTTCAAAGAGTCACTTTTTGCACTAATTTGGATATGTGACACGTCACCTGCTGCAAGTCACTTGATCCGCGACGATCTTTGTAAATTTGGAAAATTACAGACTTATCAGGTTGTTGTGATCAGATCTAATTTGTCCGATCCCAAAGACCTGTGATTGGTTTGTTCTAGAATATCCTCTCATTTACTCATGTGAGTGTAAAGTGGATTTGAGGTTTGTATGGGGTGATTTCATGTCATATTATTGAGTTCTATCTTTTCATTGCCCTTCCTTTCCCTCCCTTCACGGTTTCCCCATTCCTTCATTTTCCTCCTGTCACGGTTTCCGTAATTGATAATCCACGACGCGCAGATTTTTTTTTTATGTCCCACTAGTGTTTTTGTTGCTTACAATAGTGACAAACCATGATTAGTCACTAGTCAAGTGAAGGGTGACCCGTGAATATCCTGATAAGGTCCACCAAAAAAGGTCTGTAAGGTGCAAAAAAAGTCTATTTTTTGCTAAATTGTTTCTGGGTTCTTTCCTGTGAATCCTAGGATCCCTATTATTGGGAAAGGGAACCTTAAGAACTTAGTTTTAGAATGTATTTTTCATTATTATTTGCATGGAATAAAAAAGAAAAAGAAAAATTTATTTTTCAATCATCCCTTTTGGAGCATTTTAGGACCTCTTTTCATAATTTCGTTGGAGTGTTACTTGTGAACATTGGGGTATAAAATTGTATTTTGGAGTTAATGATAGTCTCATTTGGTTGATTTTTCTTTTGTGATTGGGTTTTACATTTCTAAGATCCATTCCTCGTGAGTTTTGGGTTGAGATCTCGTGTAGACATTGGAGTGTGCCAAGGGGCATCACTACCAGTATCACACTACCGTTTGCTTGTTGATTTGTTGGTTTTTCTTTTTTATATTGTTTTCTTGATTAGATTAAGAAAATTTAACATCACAATTATAAAAACAAAAAAAAAACAATTCGCATGCTTATGAGATTTTGAAGCATTAGAATGAAGGTGCATTAGTGAAGTGTTTGATTTGGATTCTTTTAAGATTTTTGGATCTGAATTGTGAGCATGGTTTCTTAATGTTTGAGTGTTGATTATTTGGGTTGGTTTTCATTGATGTCAACCCTTGAAGAAAGTTTGGTAGAAAATTCTGGTATCCCTAGAAGTGTTGATAAGGAACTCATGTTTGTCTGAGGAATAATGTAACAAAGATACGTAAATTTGCAGGAAAGACTATCATAGATGGATAGTACATGTCATTTCATTTATGGTGATATGAAGTATGTCACGTAGTTCCTCACGGTTGAGGAGATATGGCTTAGTGAAGTTGGAGAACCCTCATGAGTTAGCTAGAAGCTCCTAGAAGAATTTTACTAGTCAAAGTGGTTGTAACTAGGAGTTAATCATGGGTAAAGTTGTTGCAATAAGAAAATAATTAAATATAAATTAGTTGCGACAAGAAGTAGTGAGTTTACTATTTATGGTAAAGTGGTTGCAAGTGGGTAAAGTAGTTGAAAGTTGGGTAAAACAATTAGAAGATTACCCCTAAAGGAAGATACTTGGAGGGTATAAATAAGAGAGCAAGGGTCTCCCATTAGCACCTAATTGAGCACAATGAATATCTCTTTTGTGAAATGTTATGGGTAGGTATCATTGAAAAATATATATCAGTGAGTTTGAGGTAGTGACGAGAGAAGTTATAGGAGTCGAAGGGTCGAGGCTATGGGTATTGAACTAGGGTTTTACTGAAGACATCTGCAGGTCGCAATACTAGAAGGGCACAAACATTCACGATCCATAGTGGGACAAAGCATGGATACCCCCGGGTTTACTAAAGAAAAAGCACAAATCTGTTTCCAAAGTGGAACATGAATATCAAATCTATCATCAATGACAAGTTGCATAGCTGAGAAGTGGCTACAAGAAGGTCTAACAGTGAGAAGGTACAATAGAGCTATCTATAGTAACAAAAGGTATGTTATATGCTTATCTTAAGTAAATATTTGGTGAATGCTCGAGGTATAGCCATGGGAGATTGAGATTTTGTTCTTGAGGGACTAGTGGTTATATGGTATATTCTGTATCAGACAGATCTACAGGGATACATTGCTAATGTATTGGTTGTTCATTGTTGGGATACTTCATTGTGCATCTTGTTAAGACATATCCTACTATTGGAAGCCACCAATTCTGTCAATTTTTATCACAATTAAAATCATCACAAAGAGATTATATTGTTCTGTAGCTTCCACCTCCTTACATTTTTAAATGCTTATGTTTGTGAACTTCGAGGCAATGATTGGGCTGAACTTATCTTATGAGTTTTCGTTTTATTTTTTGTTTGCTTTGTTTGAATTTCATGACTGCATGCATGAAATTCAAACGAAAAACTTCTTCTGGGTAATTATTTTGTAGTTTGTGTTTTTCTTATTTAATTTTACCTAAGAAATTTCACTTTGAAGGCACCCATATGTTGCTAATCTTCAAGTTTTATAAACTCATTGATTAATTCACTATCACAATTTTTATGCATTATGGGTATCATGACTTAATTGGTTCTATGGTTGATCGTTGGTTTTAATTTGTGAAATGTATGAATGCGCAAACATTAGATTAACATTTGATATGGGTTTCATTCCCTCAACAGTAATATCAAATTTCTTGTTGTTGGGTACTGGTTTGTTGTACCCACGACTACACTTCACCCTGTTGTTCTATGCATTAATGAAACCATTCATTATTCGAACTGGCATTCGATGGTAATCAAGGGTTTGGTATTCATTATGGGTAATGGATCATAGTTCTGCATGCCCTCTAGTTTTTCGTTTTCATAAACTCATTTTATCAAGCTATGGCAGTCTCCAAACTTCGTAGTTTTTGGGCTATTTTAGTTTGCACAAACCTCTCTTTACTACTCATTTATTGGAAGCCCAAGTCTCCCCCCCTGTGATATATTTTGTGTCCTTTTCACGGTGACCATGGAACCTATGGTTCACATTGAACTGAATGGATGTTAAGCTCTTGTTGCCCACGATGATGCCATCGATGATTTGAAGGCTCGCGGTTGGGATATCTTCCTTAGGAAATTTGATGGTTACAACCTTGCGGTCGCACAAGAATTTGCACAAACATTTGATGGGTTTAGGGCCAAGGTCGGGGATGTGCAATTGGAGGTCACAAAAGACTCTGTCACCCAATCAACAGGATTCTCGCAGGTAGGTGAAAAGTGGTTTAAAAATGCCAAAATGGAGGATGTTCCATGGAACCTTTTCATGGTCTCTCGCAAGTCTACCTGTTTCCCTAAAGGTATTCCTATTAACATCTTGAAAACTATATGGAAATGCCTCATTTTGATTTTGAAGCAATTTATAACATGCGAAGGCCGGTATGGTTTGGTCTTTCTATACCATGTTCGATTGCTTATGTTATTCATAGGGTTTGAATTGAACATGTCATTCTACTTGTTAATGAATCTATACAAAATGTCGAAACGTTTTAAGAGACAAAGAATGGACTCTTTGTTGAGCCTCTTTCATCACGAGCTTATAAAAATACGATTGTTATCCCACCTGTCACAAATTAGAGACAATTGGGAGAGTTTCCTCAGTTGAAATGGTTTTTCCCAGACCGATGATATAGTAAACCCACCTTTAATTGTAAACCCCAATTTGGATAGTCCCGGGACTAAAAGTCAGGGTTTTAATTCACCTGATGGTTGTGAAATTAATGAATCTATGTCTATTGATTTGAAAACCCCCATGGTTAATAAATCATGATGTATGTTCTCATCTAGGAAATCATTGGAACAGGTAGTAGACGAATTAAAAGGAAAATTTTCCCTTGTACTTGCAAATGAACCTAATCATAATCATAATGATAAACTTACTGTAAGGAAAATTCATAAGGGTAAGAAAAAGCAAAGCTCAGATTTGAATTTTATGAATAAGAGGTCTGTTCAATTGATATCTAGGAGTTTAAGGAATTGAAAAAGGGACCATTTGAGCTTGATCTCTACGATCGAGGTCAATGATCATTGTTCAGATCAAGAGATAAATGATTTCCTTGCTCAGGAAGATCCAGACAACCAATGTCTCGGGAACGAAACTACTGGTCAAGATGAACAATATGAATTTGTCTCTAGATTACCTCCATGTCTCAAAGGCAAATAAGGTTTTGCTAGCATTATCCATGACTTGAAACAAGCCACAGGGAAACATGAAAAACCCATTGCTGAATGCATTCCACATCGGTCTGCTATAGCACCAATGCATTGTGACACTTGCTTAGATTGGATAGAACACTATTACAAGGAAATTTCGTTGTTGTAGGAACAAGTAAAATGTTTGAAATCTCGCAATTCTTTACTTGAACAAGAAAACCAAGAGTTGAAAGCATGTACAGAGCGAGCAAATAAAAGACCCAAGAGATCTGGTAATATAATCATAAAAAATACAACCAACTTCAAAGCCATCATAAATTCGGAACTGTCTGATCCTTCATTTGCTAATTTCTAAGGGTAAAAATGATTTTGCTTAATTTTATTTCATTATGTTATGAAAAATAAAAATAGGAATAATTAATTTTGATTTCCTTTGTTAATAATAAGACTAGTTACATAATCTATGATTTTGTAGCCAGTCTATTTCTGAATATTAGTTAGCATTATTTTCTGAATATCAAATTTGTTTTGCTATCTACAGGAAATTGATGATTATGATGTTGATTACATGAAGAAAACATCTAGGATCATATGTTCTATTAATCGATAGTTTCTTTCTTTTATGTTGAAAAAACTTTGTTATTATTTTGACAAACCAACTCATACAAGAGTGGTTTCTAGTTTCACTATTTTTGTAATACTATCTATTTTTTGGGGATTGCACTCTATCTTGCATGATAAGAGTATGTGAGTCCGAAGATAGTTTAAATATTGGCCACTCTTAGTAGTGAGAACATCTTTTGATGGGATACATTATGGACATATGATTTTTTGAAAACTAATATGGAGAAGTTGCTCACCATTTGGCTTTAGATCTGTGTGACGCTTACCCCATTATGTTTTTGCCTCTATCCTATGAAATATCATTATGCTTGATGCAAATTTATTTTGGTTATCGTATGGTATTTCATATTATTAAGTACTTTAATTATGTCTATAATTTGTTGTTCCATATTGTTGGTTGTGGAGCTTGATTATCTTCCTGATTCAGAGGTCTTTTACTTTCAGCTGTGTTTATAACCCATGAAGTATTTACACCCCAAAAGTATGTACACTCTTCCACGCGGGGGAGTGCAGAGGGGGGGTACCCCCTTTGCAGGGTCTGGGGGGGCTGTCCCCCAGGCTGGGGGCAAGCGGGGGTTCGAGGGTGAAGCCCCCGAAGTAAAAATTGCCTTGTAAATGCATATTGTAATTTCATTGTAAATCTGGACCATTCATTATAAGGTCACATATCTATTGATAAAGATTATGTTAGGGTTTTTTTCCCTAGAAGGCAACTCTCTTTTATGAGAAAATTGTATTGCGGCTATGGATGATGGCGAATGACGAATATTGTATTCTGAGATAGGAGACTGTGAGAGAAAGAAGAGGAAGTTACAACGGGTTTGTTGTAGGTTGTATTCCTTCATATGCTGGATAATAATAAAGGAAGGACCTGGCAATTTCTTTGGTGGACGTAGCCCACACTGGGTGAACCACGTAAATCTGTGTCTCTATTGTATTGTGTATCTTCTTTGTTTTGTTTCTTCATTTGTTTATTTTATTGCTCCACGATCCTGTTTTTCTAACAAATGGTATCAGAGCGAAAGGTAACTCACATGAAAAGAGGGTTCCTGGTTCGAGTGGGAGCAATGTCCGAAGATGGAAAGTTTAGGGTCGAGAAATTTAATGGCCAAAACTACCAGTTATGGAAGATGCAGATGGAACACTATTTATATTAGAAGGATCTATTCCTACCATTGAGCGGAATAGAAAAGATGTCGGAGGCTATGAAGGACGAAGAATGGGAGATTCTTGACAGAAAGGCTCTAGGAACGATATGGATGAGCCTGGTAGCGTCAGTGGCTTTCAATATTTTGAAAGAAAAGACAACGAAGGGTTTGATGGACGCGTTGGCCAAATTGTATGAAAAACCCTCGGCATCCAATAAGGTATTTATAATGAAGAGATTATTTAATATGAAGATGTTGGAAGGTGGGTCTGTTGCAGATCATTTAAATGATTTTAATACGGTTACTAATCAACTAAGCTCTATAAAAGTGGACTTTGATAATGAGGTCAGGGCTCTTCTAATCTTGTGCTCATTGCCAGAAAGATGGAACGGCTTGGTCATGGCTATAAGTAACTCTGTCTCTAGTTCAAATACTTCAAAATTTGATGATGTTGTTGGTGTTATCCTTAGTGAGGAAATGTGATGAAAAAGCACAGGTGAGACATCAGGAAATGCGTTGAACATGGAGAACAGGGGAAGACAAAAGGATAGAGGAAAGGGTTTTGGGAACCGTGGGAATTCTAGGAAGGGAAAATCCAAATCCAGACTTGGAAAGATAGAGTGCTTGAATTGTGGGAAGAAAGGACATCTGAAGAAAGACTGCAGAGCTCCAAAGAAACAAAGAGATGGACAGCAGGAGAGAAATCAGAAAGAAAATGTAACAGGTGATGTGTTACAAGATGCTTTGATTCTTTCTGTAGATAATATTTATGAGTCTTGGGTAGTAGATTCAGGGGCTTCATTTCATGCCACACCCCATAGGAAACATTTTCTAGATTATGTTCAAGGTGATTTTGGACAGGTTCATTTTGGTGACGATGCACCATGCAAAATTGTTGGAATGGGAAAGGTAAAGATAAAGCAATGCAATGGAAACAAATGGTTATTGAAAGAGGTAAGACATGTTCCATATTTAAGGAAAAATCTAATTTCAATAGGGCAGTTGGCAAGTGAATATTGTATATCCATATTTATAGATAAGACATGGAAGGTCATCAAAGGATCATTGGTGATAGCGAAAGGAGAGAAGGTAGGTACATTGTATTTATGTACTAGTAATACTAACTCTTCTATCTCTTTAGCTTCTATAGGAGTGGATACAACACTATGGCATCATAGGCTTGGACACATAAGTGAGAAGGGGATGCAGATATTTCACAAAAGAATTTTTTTTCCAGATCTTAAACAAATTGATTTGGACTTCTGTGAGCATTGTGTTTATGGAAAACAAAAGAGAGTCAGATTTCTCAGAGTTGGAAAAGAAAAGAAGAGTGAAAGGTTAGAGCTTGTGCATACAGATGTATGGGGACCAACTCATGTATCATCTCTTGGTGGCTCTCATTATTATGTTACTTTTATTGATGATACAACTAGAAAAACTTGGGTTTATTGCATTCGACAAAAAACTGATGTTTTTGATACTTTTAAGAAATGGAAAGCTTTGGTTGAGAATGACACAGGAAAAAAGTTGAAGTGTCTCATATCAGATAATGGAGGTGAATATTGCAGCAAGGAGTTTGATGATTACTATTCATACCATGGGATTCGTAGAGAGAAGACAGTTCCAAGAACACCACAGGAAAATGGTGTGTCAGAAAGGATGAACAGGACAATCATGGAGCGTGCAAGGAGTATGAGATTGCATGCTGGTTTTCCCTTACAGTTTTGGGAAGATGTTGTAGATACTGATGTTTAATTAATAAACAGAGGACCTTCAAGCTCTTTGGATTGTATAATTCTAGAGGAGGAATGGATAGGAAAAAAGGTAAACTATTCTTTTTTGAAAACTTTCGATTGTGAAGCATTTGTCCATATTGATAAAGAAAATAGAACAAATCTTGAGGCAAAATCCGAGAAGTGTACCTTTATTGGATATGGTGTTAATGATTTTGGTTATCTCTTATGGGATTATGAAAATAACAAAATCATTAGGAGTAGAGATTTCATATTCAATGAGAAGGTCATGTACAAAGATCAGTTCCAGGGAAAGAAACATGAAGAAGAAAAACAAGAATACACGATGCTTGATGAGATCACTGAAAAAGAAATTCCAAAGGAACCTGAAAATCAAAATGTACAACAACAAGAGCAGCAGGTACCTCAAACACCTGCAAGTGTTGTTAGAAGATCTACCAGGTTAAGTATACCCCATGAACAATACTCTCCTTCATTGTATTATTTATTGTTGGTTGATTCTGGTGAACCAGAATGTTATGAAGAGGCAATTCAGGTAGACACAAAAAAGAAGTGGGAGAAAGGCATGAAAGAGGAAATGGATTCCTTGGAAAATAACCAGACTTGGGACTTGGTTCAGTTGCCTGCAGGAAAAAGAGCATTGCAGAATAAATGGGTTTACAAGTTGAAGGAAGAAGATGGAGGAGAAAAGCGGTACAAGGCTAGACTTGTTGTAAAGGGGTTTGCACAAAAGAAAGGTATATATTTTGATGAAATATTTTCTCCTGTTGTTAAAATGACCTCAATTAGGACTATTTTAAGTCTTGTGGTAGTAGAAGATTTGCATCTTGAACAGTTAGATGTAAAAACAACTTTTCTCCATGGGGATTTGGAGGAAGAGATTTATATGTAGCAGCCACAGGGGTATGAAGTCAAAGGGAAGGAGAGTTTGGTATGCAGGTTGAAGAAGAGATTATATGGCCTAAAGAAAGCTCCAAGGCAGTGGTATCTGAAGTTTGACATGTTTATGATAGAACAGGGTTATAATAGACGTCATTCTGATCACTGTGTTTATTTTAAAAGGCTAGAAAATGGAAGCTATATTATCTTGCTATTGTATGTAGATGACATGCTTGTTGCACGGTCTAATATGCAGGATATAAATGTGCTCAAGAAGAAATTAGCCAATTCATTTGCGATGAAGGATTTGGGTGCTGTAAAGAAAATCCTTGGTATGAGAATAACAAGAGACAAGAAAAATCGCAAACTGACATTGTCTTAGGGTGAGTACACAGAGAAGGTGTTGGAGAGGTTTAGAATGTAGAATGAAAAACCAGTTAGTACACCTTTGGTCAACCATTTCAAATTAACTAAGGAAATGTGTCCCAAGACACAGGAGGAGATAAAATACATGTCCAGGGTCTCTTATTCATCAACATTTGGTAGCTTGTTGTATGCAATGGTTTGCACAAGACCAGATATTGCACATGCAGTGGGAGTTGTGAGCAGATATATGAACAATCCAAGTAAAGAACATTGGGAGGCAGTAAAGTGGATTCTCAGGTATTTGAGAGGTACTACTACTCATGCATTATGTTTTGTAGGTTCAAACACTTTTCTACAGGGATATGTTGATTCAGATATGGTAGGTGATAAGGACAACAGGAGGAGCATCAAAGGGTATGTGTTTACTATAGGTGGAACAATAGTAAGTTGGATTTCAAAACTGCAAAAGGTTGTTGCACTTTCAACAACAGAGGCAGAGTATGTTGCTGCTACAGAGGCTAGTAAAGAGATGATTTGGTTACAGAGGTTTATGGAGGAATTGGGAAAGAAGCAAGAGAATAGCAGGTTGTACTGTGACAGTGAGAGTGCCATTCATCTTGCAAATAACTCAGCCTTCCATTCGAAGACTAAGAATATACAATTGAGGTGCCACTTCATACGATCTGCCTTGGAAGATGGACATTTGAAGTTGGAAAATATACACACTAGCCAGAATCCTGCAGACATGTTAACAAAGGGAGTAACCAGGGAGAAACTGAGTTCCTGCTCAGTTTCAGTTGGTCTTCAAGAATGAAGATGAAGATGAGAAAATTTTCAGGTCTAAGAAGTTTCAGAGTCTAGCATATACAACAACAATGGAGTTGTTGAGATCAATCTCCAAGTGGGAGATTGTTGGTTTTGGAGCCTGATTATCTTCCTGATTAAGAGGTCTTTTACTTTCAACCGTGTTTATACCCCATGAAGTATTTAAACCCTAGAAGTATGTACACTCTTCCATGTAGGGGAGTGCAAAGGGGGGGTACCCTCTCTGTGGGGTCCGGGGGGGCTATCCCCCCGGCTAGGGAGTCTGGGGGCAAGACGACTCCCGAAGGAAAAATTGTCTTGTAAATGTATATTGTAATTACATTGTAAATCTGGACCGTTCATTATAAGGTCGCAGATATAATGATAGAGATTATGTTAGGGTTTTTTTCCCTAGAAGGCAACTCTCTTTTATGAGGAAATTGTCTTGCGGCTATGGATGATGGCGAATATTGTATTTTGAGATAGGAGACTATGAAAGAAAGAAGAGAAAGTTACAACGGGTTTGCTGTAGGTTGTATCCCTTCATATGCTGGATAATAATAAAGGAAGGACCTGGCAATTTCTATGGTGGACGTAGCCCACACTGGGTGAACCATGTAAATCTGTGTCTCTATTGTATTGTGTATCTTATTTGTTTTGTTTCCGCATTTGTTTATTTTATTGCTCCACGGTCATGTTTTTCTAACACATATTACATCTGTGATCAATCTTCCATTTAATTATTGTTGATTTATGATGGATATTGAATGATGGATTATATGAATGCTTTGTATTGAGTTTCCTCTGTTTATAAGTGTTCATTATTATAAGATCACCAGATCTGTATATTTATCATTCTGTCGTTATATTCTTGATCCAACACATATTTGAGTTTATTCTGGAAGTATTAGCACTGTTCTTTTAAAGGTTTCCCTCGTAGGCTGGACAGTCAGGAGTTTGAAATTACACAGGAAGATAAATTCATTTTAGTCGATTAGTTTCCTTGTTATTTATCTAAAATATGTTTTTAATGAAATAAGAACAACATGCATTACCTTTTGACTTTTTACGTATTCTTATTTCAATTATATTTGATTAGCATTTGTTAGTTTTAGATCTTTAGACATGCAAAAGAAAACAGGAAATGTATGTGCTTTCTTTATCTCTTCTATGAACACTTTCAAAAACATTTGTTTCGCAAGATGTCAAGTAAATCATGTACGTTGTACATAAATTGTTTATAATCATATGTACATATTCGTGTTTCCATTTGAACATTTGTAATTATTAGACTATATTATTAGTATCATAGCTTTATATGTTAGTTATTTTCTTTTATTGTTTTTAGGAATTTAGCTGGCCAGTGGAGCCATTAAACCCTTTGGGTCATTTCATTCCAAACGGATTGGGTTATTTAGACAACCCCGGTCCAAATTTGACCTTCCAGTCGATGGCGTGTCACATACATCCATCAACACCTATGTTATTTGGAATATGGTTTAGGGTTTATGATTGAAACATAGTGTTATTAGTATAGGTTGGGCTTATATAACAGTGAGGGTTTGATATGGTTAATGTAATAGTTTCTTATATCACACAAAATCAGTGAGACATATGTATGAACCTAGTACATGGTTTTGTTATATCTACTTGGATATTGGGTGAGTATTCTCTTCTATCAGATAAGATAGTTTGCGAGCAGATATAGAGAGATCAAACAATGACTAAGACTGAGATAGTGACATAGATAAAGTGATAGAGAAAATATTAGTGATACTAGTAGATATTTATTCTAGTCCACGTGTTGCAACAAATAGAGGTGTGAACATTCGTGAGTTGATGTAAAGAAAGGCATGGACATCCATGTGTTGCATAATATATTGGTTGTGGACATGTAAGAATTTTTTTGAAGAAAATTGGTACAGGTTTGTTACAGGTGAATCCTCCTGCGGACAAGAAGATCCTCTTGGCATCTAGACCCCTAAAACAAATATAGAAAGGGTGCTATCATTGGTCACTGGCATCCTTTTAGATCTAATTAAGCTAATGAATTAAGAGGAAGAAGAAAAGTGTACCTTTTTAAATGGTGTTTGTCCTCATGAAGTCCAAGTTGAGCTTCAATCCCAAGCTCCTCGACAGGTCTTGTAGAAGAAACAAAGATACAACAAGCTTCTTATTCTACTGAGATTAGCTCAAATACAGATCTATCTACTAGAGACAAGTTCATGTGGAACAAACATAAACTTGAAAGAAATAGGCCAAGCAGGTATATATATTAATGAGAACAAATGAAGAGTACTTACAATCCTCTGATGAAGGTGCAATAGATTCTTCCATCTCTCCTTGTCCAAACCCTTTTATCAAGTAATCTACACTGATTATGCTTCAATGGCATCTCACTTATGGGATCATAAGTTTGGTGTAGTTCTCAATATCCATCCTCTGTTTTCACCATGAAGAGGCCTCTTTATATAGGCTTGGAGAGACCTAACCACTTGAGAGATCGTTGGGATAAGTTGAGGATTCCTCTCCTTTAGTTTTGGATCTCCCCTAAGATCATGCCTTGACCTCAGATTCAAATCCAAGCACTTTTAGATATTGAGGGGATTCTTCCCTGATTTCCTCCAAAAAACCAAATTTTGCCCAAAAATGGTCAGCACTCCCTCAAAAGGGACACAGAGAGTTGGAACACTCCCCTAGAAGAGGGTACAGAGTGCCAACGCCCCCTGACAGTATGTAGGGGAGTGCTCCTTTCCAAATTTGACTTTTGAGTGGCTTTTTTAGTGGCAAAAAGGCTTGTACTCCTTGTCAATTGATTTCTCTTCTTCAAGACTAGTCTTTGAGGTGTCTTAAGTGTCTTTACGATGTCGTTAGAGAGACAACATAGACAAGATAATTTTTACAACACTTGCGACACTTGCGACCAATATGCAACACTTGTGATATTTGTAATGACGACACTAGCCATCATTGCAATGAGTGATTTTGATGTGTAACAAGGTTGTGATAGGATTTTAGTGAAAGGATTGACAATAATAGGTTGTGATAGTGACAGGTCATCTAAGTTTGGCACTTATATTTTGGCTGGTTGGATGGGGTAAGGATAGGTGGTTGTATCCACCTTTTGATTGTAGCCAGAGAACATAGGGGGTTGTAGACTCCTTCTGATTGGAGCCAGATAATTGAGGAGTTGGAGCTTCCCTCAGGTTGTAGCCTAAAAAATATAGAGGTTTGGAGCCTCCTTCCAGTTGGATTTGCAAAACAAAAGAAGTTGGTGCTTCCAATGAATGTAATTCTTAAAGACATATAAGAAAAACAATTATGTGGTTTTCTCTCGCATTGGGTTTCCACATAAAAATATTGGTGTATTGTGTATGTGTATGATTGCTCATTGCTCATGGTTTATTTATTCTGCACTTGTTGAATGATATTGGTAAATTGATCATAAGGCTAACAACATTTATATACATGTTGGTTAAAAAGGATTAAAAATCACTATTATTGATTCAACCCCCCTCTCAGTAATACAACAATTGGTATCAAAGTAGGTCTCCTTCAAAATACAGTTTAACCACTGGAAGGAGATCATGGATTACTCTAAGATTGGGATACCATAGTTTGATGGGGAAGATTATTCCTTTTGGAGTAGAATAATGAAGACACACATACATGCACTACGATTTGATGTATGGCGATCAATAGTAGATGGATAAAAATCACCAAGCACTTCCCCAACAAATAAATATGGAAAGAAACTTGAAGAAAATAATTCAAGAGCCACAAGTTCACTCTTGAATAGTTTGACTAAATAAATATACACCAAAGTTATGCACCGTGATTCTGCAAAATACATCTCGGACAAACTAAATAATATATATGAAGGAGATGAGAAAGTCAAGGAAGCTAAACTTCAAATCTTCAGAGCAAATTTTGAACAATTGAAGATGAATGAAGATGAAAACATAGTCTCCTACTTTCTATGAGTTAATGAAGTAGTAAACAATATAAAATGTATAGGAGATGAGGTAAATGAATAGGTTGTTGTCAAAAAGGTATTGAGATCCTTACCAATGAGATTTGATTCAAATATTTCAACACTAGAAGAGAGAGAGGATGTAGCTACATTGAACATGGATGAGTCGCATGGAACACTTATAAATTATGAGATGAGAAAAAAGCAACAAAATCTAATTATAAAGGAAGCGACATTCAAAGCATCTATGAAGACAAGGAAAGAGAGAAAGAAAAAGGCAAAGTCAAATAGTAGAAACATTGATATCTCAAAAGACAATGAAGAAGTATCCAACTTTGTCAAAAGGTTGAAAAAGGAAATCGAAAAATATAGAGGTAATCTTCCATTGATTTGTTTTAACTGTGATGGTGTTGGTCATTTTTCTAATAAATGTCCCCATAAGAAAAAGAAAGGAAATGTAGAATATGAATCTAAGAGTAAAAAAATATACAAAGGAAAAATAACCAAAAATAATTTTTTCAAGAAAATCATTTGCACCAAATAAGACAATTCCTCATTAGACAAAGATGAAGTCAATGATAGTGATACAAAAATGGTTCTATTCATGGTAGTAGAGGAATCTGATGAATAAGGAACCGAAGAAGAATATGAAGAGTCAAAATTTGATTACAGAGAAGAATTGTTGAGTGCCATAGAAGTTATAAAAAGGGAAAAGAAGAAAAACAAGTCACTACAGGAGGAACTAAAAGGAAAAGAGGAAATTCAGAATTTGACCTCTGAAGAACTAGAGCATATGATCACTAAATTAAAAATCTAAGTAGAGGAATAAAATAGAATTGAAGAAGCACTCAGAGAACAATTAGAAGAAAGAGACGGGATCATTGGGAATTTGGAAGCAAAGATTGTCACATTGAGAAAAGACCTTCAGAAGAAAAACATGCAGAAAAACTCTAAAGTTTTGGATGAGATTATTAATAGTCAAAGGACACATCATGACAAGTCCATACTAGGATACAACCAAACAACAAATGGATCAAGCTCCAAAACAATAGATCAAGAAGCTACGTAGAGATAGTTAGAGGATCTCCTGAGAGGGAAGAAGATAATAAGTTTCATAAGGAACATCACATAGATACTCCACCACCAAGAAGATTCAGATTTCGGAATCAACAATAGTCAGAAACAAGAAGGTCTAGAGAAGAAGAAGGGTTCAAAAGAATAACTCCTTTTAGAAGATATTCAACTCCCAGGTATCAAACTATCTTCCTTGGACTATGTTATTCATGTAACAATTTTGGACATAAGGCTGTAAATTATAGAGAAATTAAAATGAACAAAAACAACCATGAAATTTATGCACAAAATGGTTACTCAAGAAGGCCTAGTGAAACATAGAGCAGAAGCTACAACAGGTTTGAATCCTTGAGTACTGAAATAGAATGCTACAAGTGCAAAATATTTGGACACAAGGCCAAATATTGTAGAATGAAAGTCCCTCCAAGAGAATCACAACAAAAAAAAAATAGTTACAGATAGGATCCTCAAAGAATATGGATAAGGAAGTAGAATTAGTACAACAATGAAGAATAAACACTCACTTTACAAGATCAACATAAGAAACGTGGTTGGTATGTTGATAGTGGTTGTTAAAAGAACATGATAGGTGATAAAGACATGTTTCTAACTTTGAAAAAGGAAATATATGGGTCAGTCTCTTTTGGAAATGACAATTGAGACATAATCATTGGAAGGGGCACAATCAAAATTGGAAGTAAGGATGTCAAGGAAGAAAATGTTATACTAGTGGAAGATATGAAACATATTCTTCTTAGTGTAAGTCAAATGTGTGACTAGGGTCACAAAATTGTGTTTGATTCACATAAATGTGAGATAAGAAAATAAGACTTAGGCAGAGTGGTGGAGATAGCTCTGAGAACTCCAAGAAACATATACATACTAAGTGAATTTGGAAAGGAAAAGTGTTGATTAGGAAAGGAAGATGAAGTTTGGCTATGGCACATAAGAATGGGTCACACAAATTTTGATAATATTTTCAAGGTCAGCAAAAAGGAAGCAGTCAGAGAAATGCCCCAGATAATGAAGCCAACCAACACATTGTGAAAGCATTGTCAACAAGGAAAGAAAACTAAGACCAAGTTCAAATCAAAGGAATAATCCACAACAAGACCTCTAGAAATTGTGCATATTGATCTAGTTGGACCAACTAGAACAAAGGGGTTGAAAGGTGAGCAATATTTTATGCTATTGGTTGATGATTATACAAGAATGACTACAAAATTTTTTCTCAGGAAGAATTAAGAGGCATTCGAGAACTTCAAGATGTACAAGGAGATGGTTGAAAATGAAATAGATTCAAAAAACAATGGATGAGAGTTTACTTCAAAGGGATTTATGGACTTCTATAGTAAGCATGGGATAAAGAGGTAATTCTCTATTTCCAGGACACCACAAAATAATGGATTCATTAAAAGGAAGAACATGACAATACAAGAAATAGATCGAACTATGTTAATGGATTCCAAGTTGACATACATCTTTTGGGTACAGGAAGTGCATACAACAATTCACATTAAAAAAAGAGGAATGCTCAGAAACAATAGTGATAAAACCCATTATGAGCTATGTGTCAATGTTTCATCGAAGCCTGCATAAGAGATCTAGCTAAAGCAAGTAAAAAAAAATCTTATCAATAAAATCACGAGAGACTCAATATGGAAGAATGAGAAAATATATTCACACTACTCCAATGAGTTGATCAATGAATGAATGATTGATACAATGATAATCAATATGATCAATATGATACAATGAATGAGTGGAATACACTCATATACAGGGCAGAACATTCCATAATTAAGAAAAGAAATCAAGCAGTTAGCTTTCCTTAGGAATGCATGCATGCATACTAGTGATGATATAAATAGAAAGTCTAAAATAGAACTAGTAAGTTAACTCCCATTGAAATAGTGTGTCAAAAATAATAATTTCTCCAACACTCCCATGAACATCACTATGGAGTAAAAAATGAGTCTTGATTGTTAGGCCATATTAGGTACTCATGTACAGTACAACTAATGAACACTGAATAAAAATGAGGAAAGAGGGAAAACCACGTGGGAAAACCCCCCCCCCTTAAAAGACAATGCATCAAAAGAAGAAAAGGCAGTTGTTAGGCAATTGTGTTCTTCACTACAAGATGACCACGCAAATTCTAAAACTTCTTCTCATTGAAAGTCTTCGTGAATGCGTAGAAATATTTATGGACGTGATGAAGTCCTTTGGCAACCTGTTTTCCTTATATGCACCTAAAAATATTTCTTTCTGGTAGAAGTGGAACCATATCCCAAGTCTAATTCTCTAGGAGTGAGTCATACTCCTTTTTCATGGCTACTTTCCATAATGGATTTCCACATCCTCATTGTAGGTATGTGGATATGAAGATTGAACCATACAACAATGCATGGGAATTGCAGTTTCAGAAGATGAAAGTACATGAGAAGGATACTCATGATGAGATCGAGTCCTCCTCGAATCCAATGGATTCCTTGCAAGGACACCTATTGCATGAAGTGTGGATTGTTCCCTCTTGGGAATCTGTTGAAGCTTCGATGCTAGCTTCTTATCTGGATGTAGTAACTGCTTATTTCCATATATAAAATATGAGTGTGTGGAATAATCTCTGATGTCTGGAACTGATGGAAGAACAACAGTATTTGCATGTTTCACTAGAGGTGCATGCAAAGTAATATCCCTATGTGTAATTAGTAAAGAGGAGCCATCTTTAGAAAACTTAGTGAATTTATAAATCCTTGACTTGTGATCCACCTCACCAATTGCAATAATGGAATTGTCATGCATGTCAAGTATATAAATTGAATCTGATGTAAATTCAACCTTTTTACCTTTTTGAGTGATCTAATAAACTGAGAGAAGATTCATAGAAATATTTGGAACATGTAAAACATTCTCAAAACTTCTATTAGGGAGTTCCACTCCCCCCTCTCCTACTACTGCTACTGGAGTATCATCCCCCACGAGAATAGGGGGTCCTGAGCATGATCTTAAAGAAGTAAAAACTTCATCTTTCGTTGCCATATCATGTGATGTTCCAGAATATATAATCCATGAATCAGATGAGGAATTAATTGTAACAAGAGCATGATGATTACCTTTCTTAGGAGCAAGATATTCTTCCTTATGCTTCTTGACTCCTTCTGGAATGAATTTTCCAAGGTTGTTCTGCTGAAGTACCTGTGCTATAAGATTGATTTGCTTCTTCATGCATGTGGATTCTTCATGATTTGGTTTATTACAGTAAGTGCACTACCTTCCCTTATTCTTATTATTGGAATTTGAAGAGTCTTTGGAACCTGAAGAATCGTTGAAGGGTTTGGAATATCCCCCCTTCTTGGTTTGTTTCCCCTTTTCGTTCTGTTTGGATTATCCTTTTCAATCATGCATGGTGAGTGCATGTGTTTTGGGATCCTTGATTAGGCCCATCTGAATGAGTTTTTTCTACTCATGTGTGAGAGAATCAATGAATTGATCCATGCTAGGCGTCTTCCAATTTGTTCCCATGAGATTCCTACCAAGATGGAAAGTGGAAACATAGACAACATATTATGGTCCTAGCTTGGCTAAGATTGTTAGAATAAGTTGTCCACTTGTTTAGACTTATAAATACCACATGATTCCAAGATCAATATCAAAGATTTAAACTTGGTAAAGAAATATTGTATATTATCAAAAAATTTAGGATCCAAGGTATTCAACTCTACCTCAAGCATATGACCACTCATCTGATCCTGCTTTCCAAAGAGACTTTCCAAGGTGGTCCAGATCACATTTAGAGTCTTGCATGCGACAACATGAAAACATAAATTAGATGAAATCAATTCAAGAAGAAATTTTGTGACCTCGTCCTTTTCGTTCTCCCATCTGTTCTTCTCAATTGTTGATGTAGATTATATTTCTGTCCCTATCGTCAAGTTGTACAGTCCTTTCCTTTTGAGTTGGAATTCTTCCTTTGGCTTCCATTCAAAATAATTGTATGGTGTGAGGATTACCACCAAGTTTGACTATAGAATAGGTGTTATATCCATATCTCCCACTATATCTGAGAGCCCCTAAAATTTACCCTCAATCTGCAAGTGAAAAACTGAGAAATAACTGCAGAAAGGGCACTTTAAGTGGAAAATTCGTATCAATTTCAGGAGGCAATATTTCGGCTTCCTTTCTGAGCAAACGGTGAGGAATTTCACCAAACGGTTGAAAACCCACTTGCAAAATGGGTATATTTACTTCTCTGTCAGGTTGTTTCCTCATGAAGTTAATATTTTAGGAGAAATCATTGCACAAAGAAAAGGGTTGTAAGAGGTTTTCGTACCTGCCCTTCATACACAAAGTGTCAGGCTCTTGGTTGTCACCCTTTGTAGTGTACTAGGGTGCGACATGTCAAGGATTTAAAACACTGTAAGGTCAATGTTGGTTATGTGTTATATCATTTGCACGTGTAGTAGTGTCGCATTTTTTCCTCTGGAAACATGTTGCATTTTGCCTCATTTTTCGTGTTGTCTCGATTTTCGTGTCCATTATTGGGCATTTTTTAGGCACATGGTTTTTTTCTGATGGTTTTCTATTTCTGGAGGAATTAGGGTTTTTGACTAATCTAGGTCATTGGGTTAGAATTTGGGATGTCATTGGCTCCTATATGTATATTTCATTATAAACATTGTATCACTATCAATGAATATAGAATAGGTTGGTTTTCCCGGTTTGGGTTTCCAGGGGGAAAATCTCTATGTAATGTTTTTATTTTCCATTGTATATTTTCTGTTCTTTTACTGAAAATCTATTTGAAGTAAATATTGTACAAGGTTAAAATATACATTTGGTATCATAGCATTGTTAGCTTCATGGGGATGCCTTTGTGGTCAAGGGTTTGGCTCGGGACTTAGATAAACCTTGTTGTTGTGGGAGATCTGTGGTATTGATTTTTCAGGTGAAAAGAAATGGCAAGCAATTTGAAATGGAGATCGATAAGTTTAATGGGAAAATTTTTGAGCTATGGAAGCTCAATATGTAAGATCTTTTGGTGGACATAGATCAATGGATCATGGTGGATCCAAGTACTGCACCTACAAGAATTTTAGCAGATGACTGGAAAAAGTTGGATCGAAAGGAAAATAGCACAATCTGACTGTGTCTCTTAGATTTAATATTATCGAATATGTCAGAGGAAGCCACAACCAAGGATTTATGGGATAAGTTGGGGTAGTTGTATTAGTCTAAGTCCTTAGTAAATAAACTTTTCCTGAGAAATAATTTTTATAACTTGAGGATGAGAGATGGAGACTTGGTGGCAGAGAATTTGAACACCTTAAATATTGTTGTAAGTCAGTTAGTATCTGTTGAGATTAAAATTTCAGATGAAGATAAGTGCATCAATTTACCGTGTTCTTTACCAGAATCGTGGGATAGTCTGGTTGTGGCCATAGGTAGTAATAAAACTTCCTTGAATTTTGATGAAGTGGTCTCATGCTTTTTGACGGAGGAGATGAGATAGAAGAATATGGAAGGACAAAGCACATACAGATTATCTGCAAGAGGATGCTCCCAGGAAAGAAATAGATCTAAGTTTTCAAGTGGGATATCTAAGTCTAAGGGTAGATCTAAATCTCCTAGAAAGTTTGTAAAGGTATGTTGGAGATTTGGAAAATAAGGGCACTACAAGAAGTAGTGTAGATCCAAAGTTAAGAAAAAGAAGAGATCTGAAGAATCTTGATCCGGATTATTTTTGGTACGAAATGAGAGCGAATATATAATAAAGGAATGTACAGAGATATCTCGGATATCAAATATTATAACATAAATGTATCAGAGATGAAACCATAAACAAAGATATACAGTAATACATATTTTTCTATTAATGAGCGAAAATGTACAAAGACTGTAAAATACAGAGTGAAAGACACGCTAGAATGGTGGCATATTATCTCTGAGAAGAGATGTGTCCGCTACTCGCATTCACCAGAAGATAATTTTACAATGAGGATCCAAAGGCATTTTTATCATAAATAAAATACAAAACCCTAAGCCCGGAATATGAAAAGCCAATAGTTTTGTGGACCCCGTTTTGGGTAGTTTGGTGTATCAATTTCCCGGGGGCGTAACTTTGGCATATGATCTTCGTTTGGGGCGCACGATAGCTCGTTGGAAATTTATCATCGAGGAGATTCATTCAGGGGGATAAATTAGAGCCTTCAACTATCATTGAGAATATATATCCAAAAAAAATTCATTTAGGCCCTTAAAATGACCACAAAAGTTAAAAACTGCTAAAAATAGTAAATTACCAAAATTGCCATAAAACTATTTTGAGCCAGTTGGAAAAGGTGGGTGGACACCAATATCAACCTGGATCAATACTCCCTCCTTAGTAAGCTATGGTATCCACTTCTTTGAGTTCCTAGGGAAGAGGGAAAATTGTTTGTTGAATCTGCATCTTGATGAGTTGCTTTCCTTGTTGGATAGGTTGCACTGTTTAGCTTGTTGAAGTTTGTCACGAACATGTGGTTGGAAGGGTTGGACCTTTTAAACCAGTCTGGCTACATAATATGCATGTGTGCAGAAGGAATCTTTACACTTTATTGCAATCTTTTCGACCTTCTTCTGTTGGATAGAAGGTGCTTGGGTCGAGGATGTAGTGGTTGCAGTATCCTTCTGTTCACCTTTTGAACAGATTGGGATGAAGCTGAATTTTGTAGTATGAGATACTACTTTGCGGTACTATTTAGGTGGAACAGTAGTCAGAAATACCTATGGTATTCGGTAGAGATGACCCCCCAGAGAAACAATGACACTACAGAGTTGAGACTCATAAACAACATGGCGCTTCCACATATATGGTTGGCTCAAGATAACATCACAGACATCCCATGGGGAAACATCACCTATTACCACATCCTTGCAGGGCTAGATGTCGTATGACAATCGACAATGTTGGCTGACACGAATATCTCATCCCTGGCGAAGCCACTCGATGTCGTATGGTTGCGGGTGTGGTGTTGTCAACAATCCCAACTGTTTGATGACCTCTGATGAGATGAGGTTCTTATGGCTTTCGCTATCAACAATAAAATGCAGTGGGGTCCCCTTCACCCACATCTATGAATGAAAATGACGCTCCCCCTCTTCAGGATCTGTTGGTTCTTCTTGTTGAATTTTTGCAGTCGCAACAATAGCAGTGGGGTTTGCGTCGATGATATGTTTTTTACCAGTATTTTCATAATCAGATTCTGAATCAGGGTTCGGCTCCGTGTCTTTGATATCGACCACTAATGACTTTTTTGAGTGACATTCCTCAGTGTTGTGCCAGGGGATTTTGTAGAAATCGCACCATTTTTCGGTGTCCTTCTTTGTCTTCCCGTGACCCTTCTTTTACTGTGGCTTAGACTGGTTTTCGGAAGACTGTTTGTTAGGGTCATCTTTATCATACTTTGGTTGTTGCAGATTTGCAAATCCAAACTCTCGTTTATTATGGTGCTAAAATTTTTGCTCGATTTTAATAGCATATCGATAAGCAACATCGAGCGATGAGATGTCTAGAAAATCCATTTCAGTTTGTATGTATCTGTGTAGAGCCCCACAGTATTTCAGAACCAAATTTTGTTTGGAGTCCTTGATACCCATCTTGGTGCACAAGGTATGGAAGGTATTGGTGAACTCCGGAACTACTTGGCCCCTCTCTTTCCATAGTGTGGTCCATGTCATGTACTAGTCCTCATAGTTGCCAACAAGGTAATAATGTTCCTTTACCGCATCCAAAAAAAATCCCAAGTGGGCTCGGCCCCATATATTCCATACTCTTCTGTGGAAATTTGCTCCTAGTAAATTTCCCATGAATTTTTGACGTGGTGGAGAGATTTAAGGAGTGTGAAGGTGATCTTTTCCCTGTCGGAAAAATTATGAATAGAGAAATAACCTTCTAACATATTTAACCATTTGTCTAGGGCATCTGCATATATCTGACCTTCAAATACAGGAATATCAAAATTAACCTGTACCTTTAAAGGAGAGGTGCTTCCAAAGTGGTTGTTTGATGAAGATGCATATGTTGCTATTGGAAGGCATTGAAGGATGTGGGAAATATTCTCCATCATTTCATCCCTCTGTCGTGTGAGAGCTTGCTCAAGAAATAGATTGATAGAATCATCTACTCCATCATTTTTGTTTTCTTCCACCATGCAGGGTTTCTTGGGCGTGTGAGAGAGATTGTCTTCAAGAGATACAAGCTCGATACCCAACTTGGTATACTCATACCTCGTTGGGGACATGCATTGAAAAACGATCAAGAGTAGCATGCTCTGATACCACTGATCCATATTATTTTCGGCACGAAATGAGAGTGTAGATATAACAAAGGAATGTACAGAGATATCTTAGATATCCAATATTATAACAAAAATGTATCATAGATGCAACCATAAACACAAATATACAGTAATACACAATTTTCTATTAATGAGCGAAAATGTACAAAGACTATAAAATACAAAGTAAAAGACTCACTAGAATGGTGGCAGCTTATCTCTGAGAAGAGATGTGTTTGCTACTCACATTCGATAGAAGATGATTTTATAATGAGGCTCCAAAGGAATTTTTATCATAAATAAAATACAAAACCCTAACCTCGGAAGATGAAAATCCAACATTTTTGTGGACCCCATTTTGGGTAGTTTGGTGTATCAACTTCTCGGGGGTGTAACTTTGGCATACGATCTTCGTTTGGGGTGAACAATAGCTAGTTGGAAAGGTATCATCAAGGAGATTCATTTACGAGGGAAAATTTGAGCCTTTGGATATCATTGAGAGGATATATCCAAAAAAACATTCATTTAGGCCCTCAAAATGGCCCTAGAAGTTAAAAACTGCTAAAAATAGTAAATTACCAAAATTGCCAAAAAACTATTTTCAGCTAGTTGGAACAGATGGGTGGCCACTGATATCCACCTGGATCAAATCTCCTTCTACATAATAAAAGAAATCCAAGGAAGAAGGATGGGATGTGTACTTGTCTTCTTCAAGAACACATGCAGATCATGAGGCATGGTTGGTTGACTCAGGTGCATCCTTTCATATGACTCCCCACAGGGAGTGGTTCTGTGAATATGAAAGGTATGATGGAGGTAATGTTTTCCTATGTGATGAATCAACAAACAAAATCATAGGTCAAGGAAAAGTCAATTTTAGGCTCATATATGGAAGGATTAGAACACTACCTAGTGTTCTGCACATCCCAGGATTGGCTAGAAATTGATTTTTGTAAGCAAAATGGACGATGCAGGGGTAAAAACAATATTTGAAAAGGAAACCTGCAAGATCGTTCAAGGAGCAATGGTGTTGTTGAAGGGAGTTTAGTTTGGAACTCTGTATAAGTTGCAAGGAAGCACTATTAGTGATGGGTGTAATATTTCCATTGTTCCTGATATTGGAGTTGAAAAGGAAATAACTCCTACAGTCTATGGAGAAACGTTTATGTTGTGGCATCAAAAAGTGGGGCATATCGGAGAGAAGGGTCTTCAACTACTATACAATAAAGGTATGTCTAACTGCTCTCTGGAATTTGATTTATGTGAACATTCTGTATATGGGAAGAATAATCGGGTAAGATTCTCCTCTGGTGCAATGAGGGCAAAAGGAATTTTACAGCTAGTTTACAATAATGTTTTTGGACTTGTGTCAGTCCCATCATTGGGAAAATTTGTGTACTATGTATCATTTATAGATGAATTCTCTAGGAATACTTGGATATATTTCCTCATGAATAAATCTGAAGTCTTTGACAGGTTTAAATAGTTTAAGGCTCTTGTTGAGAATCAAACAGAGAAAATAATTAAGGTGTCAAGGACAGATAATGGCAGAGAGTTCTACGGGAATGAATTTGAAGAATTATGTAAGAAGTGCAGTATATAAAGGTAGAAGACTACTCCATATACGCCTCAATAGAATGGAGTTGAAGAAAGGATGAACATGACGTTGATGGAAAAATCGAGGTGCATGCTTAGTGGTGTCGGGTTAGGGAAATAATTATGGGTAGAGGCAGTGGGTACTGCATGTTACCTAGTCAAGAGATCACCCTCATCAGTGCTGGATGACAAGAATCCATAAGATGTATGGAATAGTAAGAAACCTTCTCTCACACATCTCAAGGTATTTGGTTGTGATGCATATGTTCATGTTCCAAAGAAAAACATGAGTAAGCTAGATAAGAAGGCTGAAAAGTGTATCTTTATTGGATATAAAGATGGTGTAGGGTTCGGCTCCACAAAGCCTTATAAAACCCAAAAGAATTTATTTTAAGGAATGGAAACCTAACATGTATTTTACTTCATAATCAACATATAACCAAAACCAGCATATATAAAATTTATTGAGCTGAACATAATAGCTTACGGACAACCTTATAACACTTCATATTCCTTAAATTCATAAAACAAATACGTAAATTAAAATACCTTGGTCTGATGCTAAACTTCCGCTTGTCTTGTTGACCTTCCTGCTGCTTCCGCTTGTCTTGTTGACCTTCCTGCTGCTGCCTTGCCTAGCTTGATGTGCTGATCAACTCTGCCCAAACTGTGGTTCCTCCCTGCCAGCTAGCACAACTTCCTAGCTCCAGGATACCATATGGATATCCTGGCCCCCATGCCCAAAACCCCCAGCAAACCGGTGCCCCCCGTAATGATCCTTCCTGACTATAGAACTCCAACTCTCAACCAACAAATCCAAGAGAACCCTCCCAAAACAATTCCCCCTCTTTTGCAAGCCTCCTCCCATCATATCCCTCCTTCATCGACCCTTCCCCCTCCTTCCTTTCCTTATCCATACATTTATTGTCTTATCCAATTATTAATGTTTCTTATCCTTACATTTAATGCTTCTTATCCCCTCTGTATACGTAATCCTTTAATATAACAATTAAATTTATTAACCCTCTTAAATTTATTACCCTGTTCATTCAATGTGATAGGTAATTAATTTAATTAATTAATTAATCAAAATTATAACAATTAATTAATTAATAAATATTTAATTAATATTATTATGCCAATCATTGTTTAGTTAAAACCATGTTAGGAAAATTAATCACCTAATTAATTTTTCTTAATAATCCCTAAGCATATTTTCAACTAGGGTTGTTACGTACACCCACCCTTCAGGAAACTTTGTTTCGAAGTTAAGGTATCTTATGGTACAAAGGAAAAGAAACATGGTTCACACATTCATAACAATTAACTGACATTATCAGTAAGTAAGTTAAGAAAACTCATACATACTAGTGTATATGTACAAGAAATGCATGTGTAGCTAATACATACAAGTCTCGTGCATGTACTAATAATCAAAACTATCATCCTTTAGTAATTTATGTATGCATCCAATCCAGTCGGCAAGACTAGTCTTTTATAAAAGACAACAAACCAATCAATTGTTTGAGAAATCCTTTAATTACTATTATCTGGTTCAACAATTTTATTTAGACAACTGTGGTTTAGTTACGTAATTATGAATATTCATATATACACAATTTTTTTTTTTTTTTTTTTTGAAAGGAAAACATTAAATTCCACCACAAGACAAATCTCCATACATTCTCAACTATTTCTACTCATCCTTCCTCCCTAACCTACTTCCATCTCCATTCCTATCCTTCCTCAGCTAGACTATCTTGGAGCGTCAACTATATTGACCTAACTCCAAATAGAACCCATAAGCGGAAGTGTCACTATCTCGACTGAGCTTCCCTAGCAGGCATCTGACAGTCATCATCACACATCTTGGAAAACGTGAACTAACGCCATCCTCCCATGACTTCAGGTTTCGGAGGATACACAGTGGGAAATTCCTCCACCCCTCCTAATCATAACTAGGGTCCACACCCTACAATGGAATATATAGTGGCACCGTGTTACTGGGGGTTTTGTCATCGTTTATTCAGTTTTGGGCAGTGTCATCACCTGAAATCATGCACTGGTCCACATATCATAGCAATGCATCCAAACCAATATAATTTCACATACAATATTCATACCATAATGTTTCTTGGCTAGTGGT
>ML779062.1:1910136-1961071 GCA_009831015.1 Picea engelmannii | reverse complement strand
ACCCAAAATAGATTGCATCATATCCAACATCATCCTAATAGCATTTAAACATTCATTAAATTCACATTCTCACAATATGTCGCATCATATACATCATCATCAATAACATTTAAACATTTGTAAAATTTACATTCACATAATAGGTCGCATTGCATACATCATCATCAACAACATTTAATCATTCATAAAAGTTCATACATTTAAAGTTTAGGTGTATCACTTAATAGTTTCATTGTGACTAGAAAATAAAGTATATAGGCCTCATGTAATCCTGGCTTTCTAAGTCAAGAGGTGGTGTTACATACACCCAACCTTCGAGAAACATGTTCTCGAGGTGGTCAAAAAAGTGAGGGATAGTCTCTTCGTAGTGTCTCGGCGTCTTCCCAAGTAGCAGATCCTGGACTATACTTGTCCCACTGGACCTTAACTTGGTCTACCAGACGGTTTCTGAGCTGTCATACCCTACGGTCCAATATGCATAACGGTTCTACCATGAGGGTTCCCACGTCCGATACCTGCAATTCCTTCCAATTTAGTTTATGTGATTCATCAACAACATAATGACGTAAAATAGATACATGAAATACAGTATGAGTTTTATGCAAGTGGGGTGGCAGTGCGAGACGATATGCAACGGGTCCAATTTTCTCTTGGATCCTGAATGGTCCTATAAATCAAGGTGACAACTTTGTCCCCTTCCCGAACCGTATGGTACTCTTATTAGGCCTGATACGAATGAAAACCTGGTCTCCCACTTCATAACTTCGATCGGTCCTGTGTGCATCCGCATAGCTTTTCTGCCTATCCTGTGCTTCCTTTAGTCTCTGCCTAATCTGAATCACCTATTCTTCCATCTCCTGAATCAATTCTGGCCCAACTGTTACTTGGTCTTCTAGTCTATCCCAACTCAATGGTGTTCTGCATGGCCTCCCATACAAAGCTTTGTAGGGTGGCATTCCGATGGAGCTATGAAAACTGTTATTGTAGGAAACCTCTACCAAAGGTAGGTACTTCTCCCACTGGGTTTGATTATCCATTACATACATCCTAAGCATGTCTTCCATGACTTGATTTACTCTCTCCATTTGCCCATCTATTTCAGGATGATAAATTGTGCTTAAGTTCAACCGAGTCCCCAACGTTGACTGCAGACTTGGCCAAAACCTAGAAGTGAATCTGGAGTCCCTATCTGAAATGATCTTCTCAGGTATCCCGTGCAAACAGATGACCTCGCTTACAAACACACGTGCCACATCAGTGACATCGTAAGTGTCTCTAATCGGAATACAATGAGCACTCTTGGTTAACTTATCCACTATCACAAGAATGGCATTGTGTCTATGAGATGTGAGCGGCAACCCACAACAAAATCCATAGAGATGACTTCCCACTTGAACATAGGAACATCATGTGGTTGTAGGAGGCCTGCTAGGTGATGGTGGTCGGCTTTCACTTGTTGACATTCTAGGCACTTGGCGACGAAATGGACTAGATCACGCTTCATGCCTACCCAGAAGAAAAGTTTCCTTATATCCGCGTACATCTTCTTCACACCCGGATGCGCACAATAAAGTGCTCTATGGGATTCCTTCAGTATGATGCTTCGAATATCCCCATTCTTAGGGATACATCCTTCCTCGATATCCTAATAGTCCATCTGTTTCTAGACTATATCCTTCATACTTTGGATCTAACTGCCTCCCGCTTTGGAGGTTTGAAGTAACCTTTAAATACCAACTGTCTCCTTGGAGTTGTGTCAACACATGTTCCCTCAGATTGACCTTTAACGTTACCAAGGAGAAGATACGTGGTCTCCTACTCAAGGCATCTGCGACCACATTTTCCTTTCCCTTGATGTACGAAATACCAAATTGTACTCACTCATAAACTCACTCCATCGCCTTTTCCTGGCATTCAGATCTCTTTGATTGAAGAGATGTTTTAAACTTTGATGGTCTATTTTGAGCTCAAAGTTTCTCCCCACTAGATAGTGCCTCCAAATTTTTAGAGCTAGCATTATAGCTGCCAACTCTAAATCATGAGTCGCATATAACTCTTCGTGTTTCTTCAACTTCCTTGATGCATAGGCTATCACTCCTCCATCCTGCATTAGCACGGCCCCCAACCCTTGCTTCGAGGCATCCATGCAGACTGTGAAGTCCTTTTCCATATCTGACACTCGTAGACTTGGCGCACTGGTTAGTAACCTCTTAAGCTCAATAAATGCACTATCACATTCTTCTATCCATTCATACCTGACCCCCTTGCGTTGCAAAGTGGTGATGGGTTTCGCTATTTTTGAGAATCCTTCCACAAATCTCCAGTAATAACCTGCTAGCCCCATGAAGATTCTCACCTCATGGGCATTTTTCGGCACTGGCCACTCCATAATGGCCTTTACCTTTTTTGGGTCCATAGAGATTCCTTCGCTGGAAATGATATGACCTAAATAGTGGATCTCTTTCTGGAAGAAGGAACACTTTGACAACTTCCCATATAATTTGTTCTCCCTAAGGTAGGACAACACTACTCGTAGGTGTTCCTCATGTTCTCTTTCATTCTTGGAATAGATGAGGATGTCATCTAGAAAGACTTGTAAAAAATGGTCTAAGTACTTTCAAAATACGCCATTCACGAGGCTCATGAATACTGTTGGTGCATTGGTCAATCCGAAAGGTACTACAACAAACTCATAATGTCCAAACCGAGTTCAAAAGGCAGTTTTTGGGATATCACCTTCCTTAATCCTTAACTGATGATACCCTGATCGCAAATCGATCTTTGAGAATACCATTGCTCCTTTCATCTGATAAAAAAGGTCATCTATTCGCGGCATCGGGTAACTATTTTTCACTGTAGCATGGTTCAAGTCCCTGCAGTCTATACACAGTTGTAAGGATTCATCCTTCTTCTTTACAAAAATTACTGGTGCACCCCAAGGTGAGACACTGGGCCTTATTAGCCCTAAGTCCAGTAACTCTTTCAATTGCATTTGAAATTCACAAAGTTCTGGTGCTGTCATCCGATACGGAGTCTTGGAGATTGGTTCTGCACCAAGTTTTAATTCAATAGTAAAATCAAGCGCCCTCTCAGGAGGTAACCCTGGTAACTCATTCGGAAAAACATATTTAAATTATGACAATACCGGGTACTGATCCAATGAGGGTCCCTTCCTTTCATTCACTGCTTCCACTACATAAAGTCGACACCCTTGCCTCAAGCATCGCTTAACCTTCATAGTTGATATAAATCATAACGACACTTTTCTCCGTACACCCTGGATCTCTACTGGCCTTCCTTCGTCGTCGACACAAAGCACCCTCTTTGTGAAACAATCTACCAAAGCTCGAGGAGTTTCTAACCAATCCATTCCAATGATTAGGTCATATTCCCCAAGAGCAGTGACATATACCTTCAACCTAGTAGTACACACTCCCAGGTCTACTATACAATTATCGACACTAGGTCCTACCGCTTGTTTTTCCCCTGAATCCATCTCGACTTGTTTAAAGTCATCATGCTCATAGGCTGCCAACCCACTCTTTTCTAATGCAGATGGTGAAATGAAACTATCTGTCGCACCAGAATCAAACCAAATATTAACATTGATGTGATTTAGCGTACCTGATGACTCCACCACCATGGATTGATGTTCGACCTAGCGATTATTAACCGCTGTGTAAATCTGGTGGCTGCTACTTGATCTCCCCATCGATGCCTTTCCTTCTCTATGCACAAACCTAGATTGTAACTCTGGGCAGTCATGTTGGTAATGGGGTCCTTCGCACCCCCAACAGGTAACATGAGATTGAACCTGTGCATTGTTATGTGACTGTCTCTGAAATGAGTTCCTTCCCCTGGAACCCCTGCCCCTACTAGCTGTTCCCTGAGATGGTCGTGGACCTGTCTGAGTTTTTGACGATGAACGAGATGCTGCATTCACTGCCATTGAAATCCCTGTGGCTACTGTCCTTGGCATGACTCTGTTACCATATGGCGGTGGCCTTGAGCCCCCTCCCCTGGGAAATGTCCTCGGGGCCTTCCCTCCGAATCCAGGATGATGCAGAAATGTCGGTATTGTACCCCTAGTTAAGTTCATGTGTTCCTCCACATAACGTGCATTTTCTACCTCTTCTGCTACTGAAGACAGTTTCCACATCCTCACCATATCTCTTATATTAGGGTTCAATCCATAGACGAAGTGCTTTGCCTATCGTTGGTCATTATCCATATACGAAACATATTTGACCAGTTCCATAAATCTGATCTCATATTCTTCTATAGTTCTATTTCCCTGTACTAAGGCATGAAATTCCCCTACCTATTGTTCCTCGTAGTATGCTGGTAGATATTTCCTTTGGAACCTCTCCTCGAAAAGTTCCCAAGATACTGTGTCTGGGGTAAGGTGCAGTTTTCTTTCCAGGTTTCCCCACCAGTTCAAGGCGCTGTCTCTTAACTGAAAAATTGCGATCTTTATCTTTGAGTTGGACGCATAGTCCCTTAAAGCAAAACACCTTGTCATGCCTTCCAGCCATGCTTCCGCGCTTCACTAGCGCGACCCCCGGCAAACTCCGGAAGTTTGATCTTCTACAATTCTCGTGTGATGTCTTTAGGTGGAGGTCCTCCCCCTGAATCCCTTGACGCTTCTGGATTACCCGTTCCAGACGGTGGGGGTTCCACTTCAGTCCCTGCCGGTTGTCGCCCCTTTAAAGTGTCATTAATGGCTTCCAACGAGCATAGTATGAGAGCTAGTTCGAGCGATGGTGGTGGTGGAGTTGGTGGTTTTGGCGGTTCTTGCGACAACGCTCCCCTACCTCGACTCCCTCGAGTCCTGACCATCCTATATGCTTTAATCTGCATCACCCAAAGTTGTCAGGGTGAGTTCAAGGACGTTTCAAATTGGTGCTACTCAAACTAGAAACAGGGTTAGGCGTAAGTTTTCTTTAGTTGTCTGTAAATAGACATTACTCCTTTAGGGGATTGGCTAGGTTAGGATTAGGATTAAGCATCTAAGATCGATTTCTTCGCCCCAAAAAAAAAACTATTGGTTCCCTTGCCCTATAGCTACGCTAACCTTGCACCATACTCGCCAATTCCCCTTGCTTACTCTCCTAGTGCGTATGCCGCCTCCTTCCCGCTTGTCCTAGTCTAAGTCATTTTAACTTTTCGCTTATAAATAAATATCCTTCGATGCTTGGCTCGTGAGCTTTTCCATGGCGCCTAGTGTTGGCATTGTCGAATGTTGCATTGAGATTTAGCATTGACTTTGACTGGCAGAATGGAGTGGAGGGACTTGGCGCTTGGCTCGATGAATTGTGTGTACGGTCTCGTGAGCCTGACACTTGGACAATCAGAGTTTATACTTTGGGATACTAAGATCAGCAGCGCTAAATAAGCCTTTACCTTGATTTCCAGTGCATTCACTAATTATGATTCAACTTGGTTAGCTGGCTCCAGATCAATAAGTCAGGTAATAAGCCAGTTAGTCTTAACCTTCATACTGTATCTTCCTAATAATAATACCACTCTAATCCCTACAGTGTTACCATTAATCTAAATAGGTATAAGAATTTATTTGTAAAGACTTATGAGGGCGCGTTGGTGTTAGTGCTCTTCTTAAGGCGCTTCGCTTGGTGGGTGGTCGCGGGTTCAAAACCCATGGACCCCAAAACATTTCAAATTCTTTTTATAACTCTATTTATTAATATATATATATATATATATATATATATATATATATATATATATATATATTTGTTTCTATTTAATTATATTAGTTTTAAATCTTTAAAACTAATGTTTAAACTTTAAACATCTTAATAGATATAAAATATATTTAAACCTTAATTTTATCCTCATTTTTTTTTGTTAATAATTAATAAATTTAATTATATGTATGTATATTATATTATTTTTTTTTTGTTAATAATTAATAAAAAAAAATTAATGATTTAAACCATTGAAATTTAAATTTAAGAATAATTTAAAAAGTTAATTTAAATAAATCAATAAAATATCAAATTAAATAAAAAAAATATTACTTAAGATAAAGAAAATAAAAAAAATAAATTCCATATGGCATCGTGGGTCCTCACATGAGGCCCACGTTCCCTAAACCCTAAACGCACCTATCTCAATACCCCTAACCCTAATTGTCCTGTAGCTTGTTTCATTTGTGATTGCGAATGCACCCTGAGCCTCTCCTACTCTGCAACTGCGGCGGAGCTCTGGAAATGGTTGGAGCTCTTGTAATGGCCGTGGGCTATTTCTCATGGCGTTTTCTGTGTGGGTTGGTAGTGGGTTCAAAACCCTTGAACCTTGGATCATTTTCGCTGCTATCCTATGGTTTTTTTTTTTATTTATTATTATTATTAAAAAAAAAAATCTTATTGTTTTTGCAGCGCTGGTGTGGTCGTGATATGGCGTTGGTGTGGCCGGTCTCTGCTGAACTCTGTTGTAGTGCAGGTGCATAGTGCATGACTTAGGCTTGCGGGCTCCATTGTGATTTGATTTGATAATAAATGTTTAGTGCTGGTTATTGAGTACAATACAATCTCCTGAATCTTCTTGTTGAATTCAGTCTCATCAAGTGGAGGCTTCCCATTAGAAGAAGAGTTCATAACCAATGTTGTATTCTTGACTTCAGCTTCTTTGCCGACAACTCTTTCATTTTGTGAATTCAAAGCAGAAATACCACCAACATTCTTTGCGTTTATGGTTGTGGAGTTTGCTATCTTCTGTTTTTCCTTGTAAATATCTTCATTGACTGAGACTTTTACCTCTCCATTACCACTTTCATAAACTAGAAAAATAGGAGTCTACCCAACACCCCAAATCTGTATATCCTTCTGGTATTGTGCATGCCAGTTCTTCCATGAATGCAATGCACGAGAGCTTCTACAATAGTCATTGTTGTTTGCCTTTGGGGTTTTTTTTTTAATGGGTGGTGGTTTATTTTCTGTTTATCGTTTTGCAGCTTTCCTTCTGTTTTTGAGTGTGGCTTCTCTGCTTAAATCTCTCTTAGATCTATCACTATTCCTCGGTGCCCACTTGATGTTCTTGCATTGATGTTGCATGGGAGGACGACTATTAGGCTTTGTTTCTGCCTTGTTACTCTCTTGCTTTAAATTACACCTGATGCCATGGTTTCCACTTATAGTACTCCACAGACGGTGCAGCGGGCTAATACTTATACCATCATTGCTCCTATTATGGGGAAAATGCCAACCTCTGGTTTGTCCCACATGATGGGTGATAAAACCCATATCAGAAAACTTAACATGAGGAGCTAATAAAGAATAAGCCACTGTCATTTCCATTGTCATTGCCACCCTCTATGGAAGAATGGATAATCTCGTATCCTCCTGGTTAGTGGTAGATACAACGACCCACTGTGCTACAACTGCTGTGAGGACAAGAATCATTTGATTTGAGAGTGTTCACATGTCCTCAAAAAGTTGGTATTAAATGGCGTGATGCAAAATCCATACCATTTGTCTTTCTCTACAAAGGCACACACAACTTGCAAAGTATTACACAGAAGACCATGACCATGGATTCATTTTGAAGAATGCATGTGTAGGGTTCAATGAATGAATGCCAATAAGAAGATTTCTCTACATACTATGTATTTTCTAGAGCCCATGCAACTTTTGTTGCTGGTGTGGGGTCTGAGAAGAAGACATTATGCCAGTTATATCATAATTGTGCCTTTCATATGAGTTATATATGCAGACATGCTTATGTTAATAAAACAATTCTTATAGAAAAGCACTACTTGAGGTGTGAAGCAATTTTTCTGAAAACATTGATTTCACACATTGGAAATATTTTGTAAAACTAAATCAGGTGGATGAGAAGGCAACAGTCAGCATCTAGCAGCATTATGGCATTTTAGCAGTTCAAATTGAGTATAATATTCTGTTTGTTCTAAATGCTAAAGTTTTGTATGATGTTTGTACAACTCCTCGGCCATGGTTGGGCGCTGTGTTCGGGCTGTGTGGTGCAAGAACATGCCCGTGGGCTCCTTCCTTTCAAAGACCACCTCCTTTCCTTATCGCGGCAACCACAGGCTCGGATTGCAATGCGTTCACATGGATTTAAAGCCCAAAAATATACCTTTTTGTTTAATTTTTGGAGATTTATGTATAAATTGTATCCAGCATACTCTCATTTGTTTTTGATGTTTTTGTTTAATTAATTAATTTTTTTGAAGATTTATATGTAAATTGTCTAGCATAATTCCAATCCCAGTTTCCCGACTTAACTACAAAGTTTGACCATTTGTTGGTTATGCAGATAGAGGAGTTTGTATGAATAAGAATAGATGGACGCAAAAGGAGTTTTGAAAAAAAATCTATTTATATATTTATTTATTTTTATGCGCAATTATAATGAATTTTACAAAAATGGAAAAGTGGTTAAAGTGTCTGGTTTATAGTTTAACAATTTATTATAAAAATAATACTAAGAAGTAGTTAAAATTTTAACATTAATACGTCCTATTAATGAATATCTATACTCAAAATCAATGTAAACTTGGCTTACAGGTTTGGTGGAGGTGGCGCTGGAACGTGGAGCTGGAACTTGGCCCTCAGGCCCCGATTTATCTAATTTATGGGTGGGTACAATTCCATTACTAAATCGGGTAGGTGGGTAGGTAGGTAGGTAGGCCCTTGGTTCCAAATTTTGAACCAGGGCTCTGATACCATGTGTAGGGTTCGGCTCCACAAAGCCTTATAAAACCCAAAAGAATTTGTTTTAAGGAATGCAAACCTAACATGTATTTTACTTCATAATCAACATATAACCAAAACTAGCATATATAAAATTTATTGAGCTGAACATAATAGCTTATGGACAACCTTATAACACTTCATATTCCTTAAATGCATAAAACAAATACGTAAATTAAAATACCTTGGTCTGATGCTAAACTTTCATTTGTCTTGTTGACCTTCCTGCTGCTGCCTTGCCCAGCTTGATGCGCTGATCAACTCTGCCCAAATTGTGGTTCCTCCCTGCCAGCTAGGACAACTTCCTAGCTCCAGGATACCATATGGATATCCTAGCCCCCGTGCCCAAAACCCCCAGCAAACCGGTGCCCCCCGTAATGATCCTTCCTGACTATAGAACTCCAACTCTCAACCAACAAATCCAAGAGAACCCTCCCAAAACAATTCCTCCTCTTTTGTAAGCCTCCTCTCGTCATATCCCTCCTTCACCGACCCTTCCCCCTCCTTCCTTTCCTTATCCATACATTTATTGTCTTATCCGATTATTAATGTTTCTTATCCTTACATTTAATGCTTCTTATCCCCTCCGTATACATAATCCTTTAATATAACAATTAAATTTATTAACCCTCTTAAATTTATTAGCCTGTTCATTCAATGTGATAGGTAATTAATTTAATTAATTAATTAATCAAAATTATAAAAATTAATTAATTAATAAATATTTAATTAATATTATTATGCCAATCTTTGTTTATTTAAAACCATGTTAGGACAATTAATCACCTAATTAATTTTTCTTAATAATCCCTAAGCCTATTTTCAACTAGGGTTGTTACAGATGGTCTCAAAGGTTATAAACTTCAGAACCCATAAACTAAGAAGGTAGTGTATAGTCGAGATGTGGTATTTAGAGAATGAAGGATGTTGTTAAACAGTAAGTCCTACCAAGTAAGGAAGAACCAGATAAAATAGAGTTTGATTTAAAGTATGATGAATCAAACTCTACAGAAGAACATGAATCAAAAGAATAAGATCCTCATACTCTAGTATTAAGGATATCGGTTCGAGAAAGAAAGTTACCGGAAAGGTATACTCCATCTGATTTATGTTCAAATTTTTATTTGTCTATTATTGATGATGATCCTAGAAATATCAAGGAGGCAATGGATTCAGAGAATGGAAATCTATGGAAAAAGGCCATGGATGAAGAAATGGAAGCCTTGGATAAGAATGAGGCTTGGGATCTAGTGGAGTTGTCAACTGAAAGAAATCCCATTGGAAGCAAATGGGTATTTAAAAATAAGTTGAATGCATAAGGAAAAGTGGATAAACAGAAAGCTTGATTAGTAGCAAAGGGTTAATACCAGGCTGAGGGAATTGATTTTGGTGAGATGTTTTTCCATGTTTCCATGTTAACTTCTATAAGATTTTTTTTATTTGTTGCTACTGCATTTGATTTTGAAGTATAATAGATGTATGTGAAGAAAACATTCCTACATGGGGATCTGGAAGAAGAAATATATATGAAGCAGCCAGAAGGTTTTGTTGTGAAGGGAAAGAAGGAGTTGGTATGCAAGATGAAAAAGTCCCTGTATGGTTTAAAACAATCACCAAGGATGTGGTATAAAAAATTCGATACTTATATGTTGGGACTTGGCTTCACAAGAAGCAAAGAGGATCAATGTGTGTATTTTAAATTAATTGGTGATCATTTGATTTATTTGTTCTTGTATGTGGATGACATGTTGTTGATAGGAAACAACAAGGATATTATCTAGGATGTGAAAACTCAGTTGTCCTCTAAATTTGACATGAAGGATCTTGGTGCTTCAAATTTCATTTTGGGCATGGAAATTAAAAGAGATCAGAAAAAGAGGAAACTCTGGTTAAATAAGAGAAAATATGTCGAGACAATATTGCAGAGGTTTAATATGAAGGAATGTAAACTAGTAAAGGGCCTTATTCATGTTGGTGTAAAGTTATCTATGGATCAGTGCCCTGAGACATAGGAAGAGGAGGAGGACATGTCTCATGTTCTATATGCGAGTGCAGTTGGCAGTTTGATGTATGCAATGGTCTGTACTAGACCGAACATTGCACATGCAGTGGGAGTTTTGAGAATGTATATATCAAAACCAGGAAAGGAGAATTGGACAACAGTAAAAAGAGTTTTTAGGTATTTACGTGGCACCGCTAGCTATGGATTGTGCTACCAAGGAAGACCGGGATTGGATAGAGTGTTGGATATACATGGCTTCCTGGATGAATAATGGGATGGAGATATGGATCGTAGTAGATATACAAGTGGGTATGTGTTTAACTTGTTTGGAGGAGCAATCAATTAGATTAGCAAAAGACAAGATGTAATGGCACTTTCAACTAGAGAAGTTGAATAGATGGCAACCACTCATGCAAGTAAGGAAGCAATATGGTTACAAAGATTATGTTCAGGTATTGGGTTGGTACAACAAGATGTAAGGATAGATTGTGATATTCTAAGTGCAATTTTTCTGGTGAAGAACCCAACTTATCATTCAAAGACAAAGCATATTGATATTCAATATCACTTTGATAGAGACATGGTTGAAGAAAAGAAAGTGTTTTTGATGAAATTGGACACTTTGAAGAATGTTGAGATTCATTAACAAAATATGTGAGCACTGAGAAGTTCTCTTGGTGTAGAGGATCCATGGGCATTGCTTCCCTGGATTGTTGACTATGTAACCATGTAACCCCCTGTATGCAAATAAAACAACAAGTGGGAGAATGTTGGGTATGTGTTATATTCTTTGCACGTGTTTTAGTGTCTACATTGCACCAGGTGCACAGGGGGGTTTGAGGGGGGAGATATCCCCTCACATGGGGATTTGGGAGCATCTCCCCCAAGAAAAAAAAATCCCTAGGAAATGTGTCACATTCTTGCCTCATTTTTTGTGTTGTCTCATTTTTCGTGTCCATTGTTGGGCGTTTTTTTGGCACATGGCTTTTTGTCGATGGTTTTCTATTTCCAGTTAATGAATTAGGGTTGTTTATTAATCCAGGTCACTGGGTTATGGTTTTGCATGCCGCTGGCTCCTATATGTATATTGTATTGTAAGCAATGTATCACTATGAATGAATATAGAATATGTTGGTTTTCCCGGTTTGGGTTTCCAGGGGAAAAATCTTTGTATTTTCCATTGTATCTTTTTTGTTCTTTTACTAAATTTTTTTTTGCAGTAAATATTGTACAAGGTTAAAACAATGTAAGGTCAGGGTGCGACTGTCACACCTTACAACAAGGAGAGGTGCGACAAATTCAACTTGTTGCACTTTTCGATAAAGAAAGGTTGCGACAACGTCTATTACATGCATTTATCTCTCTGAAACTCTGAGTTTCCTTATTCTCTAGCTTGTCCGGATTGCTCCAAGAAGTGTAGCTCTTATACCATGTCAATGTTTCATCAAAACCTACATAGGACATCTAGCTAAAGCAAGTACAAACAAATTTTATCAAGGAAAGGATGAGAGATTCAATATGGAAGAATGAGAAAATATATTCACACTACTCCAATGAGTTGATCAATGAATGAATGATATATACAATGATGATAAATATGATCAATAATGATTATCTAAATAGAAAGTCTAAAATAGAACTAGTCAGTTAACTCCCACTGAACTAGTGTGTCGAAAATAGTAATTTCTCCAACACTATGGAAAGGAATACCAGTGAATGTGAAACATTTCGAATTTGTTGGAAGCAAATGCTACATTAAAAGAGAATATGGAAAAATCAGAAAGTTTGAATATCGTGTTGACAAAGGTATACATGTTGGGTACTCAATCACAAGGAAATCATACAAATGCTTCAATCTAAGGCTCAAAAAAATTGTGGAAAGCATCAATGTGACGTTTGATGAGACAAGTGGATGAAGGGTAAAAGAAGAAGGAAAGGATTCAATGGAATGGGTTCACAAAAAAGAAGTAAAGGAAGAAGAAGTAGCAGAATAGGAAGATGAAGAAGTGTAGTTAGAAGAAGAAGAGCAAGAACAACAATATCTTCAAGTGCCTCCAAAGACACCTAGTAGACGAATACCGAAGAATCATCCATCATGTCATATTATCAGGAATAAATATGTAGGAGTTGAAACTAGAAGAAAAATGTGTTCACCAGAATAGTTGCACATAGCACTCCTATCCACACTTGAGCCAAATAATTTTGAAGAAGCCAATAAGGATGAATATTGGATCAACTCCATGGATGAAGAGTTAGATCAGATAGAGAAGAATGACACTTGGAAACCGGTTCCAAGGCCAAGGAACAAGAATGTGATAGGTACAAAGTGGGTATTCATAAATAAATTGAATGAAGATGGATAAGTTACGAGGAGTAAAGAAATATTGGTATGTAAAGGATATGCTCAGGTTGAAGGTATAGACTTTGAAGAGACATTTTCCCTAGTTTCTATAATGGAATCAAATAGATTGATCTTAGCTTATGCATGCTCCAAGAATATTAAAGTGTATCATATGGACGTGAAATCAGCCTTCCTAAACTAGGATCTAGTGGAACAAGTCTACATTGAGCAACCAAAAGGATTTTAGTTGTCAAAAAATGAAAATTATGTTTGCAAGTTAAACAAGGCCTTCTATCATATTAAACAGACCCCCATAGCATGGTATTCCAAACTAGATAGATACTTACAACAACAAGGGTTCAGAAAAGGGAATGTAGGAAACAACCTATACATCAAGATAAATCAAGATAATATTTTGTTAATTGAAGTTTATGTTAATGATATTATATTTGGTAGTGATGATGACATGATGAGAAAACAATTTTCAAAGGATATGCACAGTGAATTCGAAATGTCATTGCTTGGAGAATTATATTTCTTTTTGGGTCTTTAGATATGTCAAAGAAACCAAGGCATTTTTATCTCTCAAACCAAGTATATCATAAAAATGATAAAGAGGTTAAGAATGGAAGATTGCAAACCAGTCAATACTCCTATGAAAAACAATTTCAATCTAAGTAAAGATGGTGATTCAAAAGATACAGATCATAGGAAGTAAATATCAATGATTGGAAGCCTAATTTATGTGAAAACTTCCAGACAAGATGTTATGTAGGGAGTTGGACAAGTGACACGATTTCAAGCAACACCAAAGGAATCACATGTTTTGGCAGTAAAGACGATATTAAAATATATCAAGGGTACAAAAGAGTTTGGATTATGATATCCAAAAGGAAAGGATTTATCACTTATTGCCTACAAACATGTAGATTGGGTAGTTTGCATTGATGATTGAAGAAGTACACGTGGGGAGACTTTCTACTTGGGTTAGTGTTTGGTGTATTGGCTAAGCAAGAAACAATCATCAATTTCATTGTTTACAACTGAAGAAGAGTATATTGCAACAACAACATCTTGTACACAATTCTTATGGATGAAACAAATATTGAAAGATATATAGGTTGAGTATGATGAGCCCATTCCAATATTTTTTGATAACACAAGCACCATCAGTATCTCAAACAATCCAGTGATTCACTCCAAGACAAATCACATTACGATCAAGTTTCATTTTCTATGGGAACAGTTTGCAGAGAAGAACATTCGAGTTGAGTATGTTGGGACCAAAGAACATATTGCAGATATCTTTACAAAATCATTTCCAAGTGAATATTTTGAGTATCTTCGCCAGAAATTTGAACTAGTTTCTGCCCCACAATGAATTTTTAATGTTATTCTTATATGTCATAGATTTACATGAGGAATCACCATGAAGAGAACAGAGGACAGTTCAGATAGGGGGAGCATCCCCAAGGAGAGTTTAGTCATGGGGAGAATCCCCGAAGGGAACTTACCTTTTTCATTGATGTCAAAAGGGGATAGATTCATCATATGCATGAAGAGAAATCACATAGACATGATTCTAGAGGAGTGATGGTCATAGGGGGATCATAAGCGTCATGACTTCAGTATAACATCATATTGTTGCCATGAATTCCAAAGGGGGAGATTGTTGATTATTTGGGTTGGTTTTCATTGATGTCAACCATTGAAGAAAGTATGGTAGCAAATTCCGGTAGCCCCAGAAGTGTGGATAAGGGACCCATGTTTGTCTGAGGAATAATGTAATGAAGATCAATAAATTTACAAGAAAGACTATCATAGATGGATAGTGCATGTCGTGTCATTTACGGTGATATGTAGTACATCATGTAGTTCCTCACAGTTGAGGATACATGGCTTAGTGAAGTTGGAGAACCCTCATGAGTTATCTAGAAGCTCCTAGAAGAAGTTTACTAGTCAAAGTGGTTGTAATTAGGAGTTAATCATGGGTAAAGTTGTTGCAATAATAAAATAATAAAATATAAATCAGTTGCAACAAGTAGTGAATTTACTATTTATGGGAAAGTGGTAGAAAGTGGGTAAAGTAGTTGAAAGTGGGTTAGCCCTAAAATAGGGAAGTTGGGTAAAATAGTTAGAAAATTACCCCTAAAGGAAGCTACTTGGAGAGTATAAATAAAAGAGAAAGGGTCTCCCATTAGCACCTAATTTTGTACATTGAATATCTCTTTTATGAAATGTTATGGGTAGGTATCATTGAAAAATCTATAGGAGTGAGTCTGAGGCAGTGACGAGAGAAGTTACAAGAGTCAAAGGTTGAGTTTGTGGGTACTAAACTAGGGTTTTACTGAAGACATCTGTAGGTTGTAGTACTAGAAGGGCGCATACATCCATGGGCCACAGTGGGGCAAAGTGTAGATACTCGTGGGTTTACTGAAGATAGAGAATGGATATGTTGCCAAAGTTGAAAACGAAGATTGGATCTATCATCAGTGACAAGTTGCAGAGATGAGAAGTGGCTACAGGAAGGTCTAACAGTGAGAAGTTACAACATAGCTATCTACAATAACAAAAGGTATGTTATATTCTTATCTTAAGTAGATATTTGGTGAACGCTTGGGGTATAGCCATGGGAGATTGATATTTTTTTCTTGAGGGACTAGTGGTTGTATGGTATATTCTGTATCAGACAGATCTTCGGGGATACATTGCTAATTTATTGGTTGTTCATTGTTGGGATACTTCATTAGGCATCTTGTTAAGGCATATAATATGTTATTTGGAATATGGTTGAGGGTTTATGGTTGAAACATAGTGTTATTAGTACATGTTGGGTTTACATAATAGTGAGGGTTTAATGTATGGTTAATGTAAGGGTTTCTTATATCACACAAAATCAATGAGACATATGTATGAACCTAGTACATGGTTGTATTATATCTACTTGGATATTGGATGAGTATTCTCTTCTATCATATCAATGATTTTGTGAGAAGATACAGAGAGATCAGATAGAGACTGAAACTAAGACAGTGACACCGATAGATTGATAGAGACATTATTAGTGATACTAGCATAGTTTTGTTCTAGTCTTTGTACTGCAACAAACGGAGGCGCGAACATCTGAGAGTTGAATTAAATAAAGGCATGAACATCCATGAGTTGAAGTAAATAAAGGCATGGACATCTGTGTGTTACAGAATAAATTAGTGGCGGATCTGCATGAAATTTTTTAAGAACATTGGTACAAGTCGTGACATGCTTTCAGTGACAGGATTGAAAGTAACAGGTTGTGATAGTGACATGTCCTCTACTTTTGGCACTTATATGTCAGGGTGGTTGTATGAGGTAAGGATAGGTGGGTGAAGCCACCTTTCGATTGTAGAAGGAGAGCATAGGGGGTTGTAGCCTCCTTCTAGTGCCAGAGAATTGGGGAGTTGGGGATTTCCTCAGGTTGTAGCCTCCTTCTAGTGCCATAGAATTGGGGAGTTGGGGATTTCCTCAGGTTGTAGCCTGAAAATATATAGGGGATTGGAGCTTCCTTCTAGTTGGAGCTAGCTCAGGTTGTAGCTTGAAAATATATAGGGGATTGGAGCCTCCTTCTAGTTGGAGCTAGAAAACAAAGGAAGTTGGTGATTCTAATGAATGTACTTCTTAAAGAAATATAAAAAAATAAATTGCGTGGCTTTCTCCCACATTGGATTTCCATGTAAAAATATTGGTTTATTGTGTATGTGTATGATTTCTCATTGTTCATGGTTTATTTATTTTGCAGTTGTTGAATGATATTGGTAAATTGATCATAAGGTTAACAACATTTATATACATCGTGGTTAAAAAATATTAAAAATTACTATTACTGATTCGCCCCCCCTCTTAGTAATCCAACATTGAGGAATGCTTTTTGAGTTTTAAAAAGAAAAGAAAAAACCTCTTTCCCTTCCATAGCTAGAATTAATTTAAGTGAACAAAACACATTGGCATCTTTCCATTGACTGGTTGGGTCAAGAGTAAAAACCACCATAAAATTTTCATTCATTTCCCATTGACATAAACAACAACCATAAAAAGAATTGTGTAATCTAAAATCTATTAGAAATTTTTATTTTTAGTGAACCAACATTAGATAGGATTAGGGCCTTAGAATAGGATTGGAGAGTGAACTCTCCAAGGCCACAAAAATGAAACATAGGAGTCATTAAAGAATGAAAATCCATTTTTACAATGAGTGTGTCGGGAAGCTCCTCTAACACAAAAGTCAAGCATGTGGTCACATCAGGGAAAGTATGGAGATGACCCCTATCTATTTGTTTTGGTGTTTGAGGTATCACTTCGAATACTACATATATGGGGGTTTCGTTGGTTCCACACCTCTATGTGATGTAACTCCTTTGAAGCTTCAAGCATAATTACCCTGCCTTTACGTATGGTTAGACCTGTGACTATTTTCTTCATCATCGATTGTTAGGTGGTAACCATAGTGACCATTCCTAGGTAGACAAAAAATATGAATATAGAGGGGATGTTCCTGTAGTACCTAGGGAATATGTTCGTTCACGGTCTCAATTCCCCTGGAGGGTTCTTGCCTTAATAAAGGGTGCTTGCACTGGTGAAGGATATTTCATGCAGATTATCATAATTTCTCCTCATACCTTCACTAGCCAATCTTGTGGGGTCTTCATCTCCCCTAGAGGGTGGTTTTCAGAAGGCCCCTCCTGAGCCATTGATTTTCTTTCTATTGTCCTAGATTTGATAGGGGTGTGCTATTTGATTTAGAGTCTAGAATGTCCTTAGGTTGAATTATGTTTGATTTTCACACAATATTTTCACCATGCCTGAAATACCACATCAGTCCCATTGGTTACGAGGACTAGAGACAATCACAGAGGAACAACCACCTCTCAAGTGGCACAAAATAGGTGACCAGGAATTCGAAGAGTCTCATATTTGGTTTGAGGATATTGGTTTGGTTAAAGTGGAAGAGGTTGATGAAATTCCACTGAACTTTAACCCTCTGACTAATCCTGAAGCACCCATACATGTATAGGTAAGGGAAGTTTTTAGTGCACCTTTCTCTTTGTTTAGAAATCCTCCCAACATGTCAGGACCAAGTGTTTCATCCAGTGTAGCTGAGCCTTCAAGTCCATATGCAAGTAGGACTGGGGGCATCCCTATGATGTCCACACTACCTTCTCTTAGCACCATTGGACCAACACAATGATCTATATATTTTTATACAGGTACCTCGATCTGTGGGACCCCGATTGTGTCTTCCTTTCCATATGTTAATATACCTAGTGTTTCTACACCCATCCATTCTATTTTGATTCCCACTTATGGATATTTTTCCAATGGGGGGAAGAGACTTGGTTTCATCATGGGAGGTGGAATTCCTTCCACCTCCACCATTCCTATGAGAAGCCTGACATCGTTAGGTGCATGTGTACTATTTGGATGGAACATTCATAGTGTTTTTGGGGCTATCTCTAGTCAGGTTGATGAAAATAGTATGTCAGGAGGTTTTAGCTTCCCATTGGTTAGAACATATTTCCCTAGGGGCACATCCCTTGGGGGTAAATTTTCATAGAGGGGAGGCTTTCCCTTCATGGTCTTTCATGTCTACTAGGATATCGTCAGACATGCCAAAATTCAATGGAAATCCAGAAGAGGACCCCTCCACACACATCATGACGCATCACTTGTGGTGCTCGTCTAATTCCTTAATGGATGATGGTGCAAGGTTACGTATTTTCTAAAGATCCCTAAAATGAAGTGTCTCTAAGTGGTATATTGAGTTACAAGTCACTTCCTTTAAAAGCTTCAATTACTTGGAAATGGTGTTTCTAATGCATTACCAACTACCCATTCGGTATGAGATAAGAAAAGAGCTCTTAACATCACTACATCAAGGTACCACCACCCACATTTCTTATCATAAACATGAGTGGTGACGAAGGAGAAGGATGATCAAGACCCATATCCTAGATAATATCTTGATGGAGTGGTTCACCAAACCCATCCAACCATTTCCAAGGTTGTAGATATGGCTGGGACAACTACCAAGGAGAAAGGCATTATGTGTTCCCAACACTTAGACTTGATTTACTCTAAGTTCGGTACTCTGTATGGAATTATCCCACATTCTCCTAGGTCATCGACATATCTGAAGAAACCAAACCCAAGACCCCATGTAAACGGTGTGGTTAGTTTTGTTTCGTATTCCCCTATGAACCAGTTAGTTGAAAATATGGGTCACGTGTCTATCTCATCACACATGTCAGCTACTATTTCTAATGTTCAAACTGCTACGGTCCCTACTCAGACCTCCAAGATGAATTTGATAGAGTCCACGCAACTGGAGAATCCTCAACAACCCGAAGGAAAAAATAAGAGGAATAAGAAGAAAAATTCCAATACTGAGAAAGGAACTTCTCCCACCCAAAACACTCAAGAAGGAGGCACGAAAGAAAATTTGAAGAGTTGATTACCATGCATGATTTTTGGGGAGGACCACCCTACTCATCAGTTTCCTTGGAAGGATGATATCCATCACTATTTGGCATAACAAAAGCCCCCCCAACAACCTGTTGTTTTAACTCATCCTTTTCCCCCTCAACCTCAGCATATGGTTGCAACAAATTTTTCCCCTCCACAAGGGGGCATGGTAGTTACCCCTCTCCACAAGGGGTCTTCCTTGAATTCTTTTCTCTTCATTTGTGACCACATGATCAATTTACAGACTCAAGCCAAGAACTAAGACATGTCCAAACCTATTCTTGTTGTGCATGAGCCAACATATTATTCCCAACATGGTGGCCCTCTTTAGATTGAGAAGAAATATTTTGATGCACCGCTTCACCCCTTGAAGGGAATTATTTGAAGCATGACACATAATCCAAAAAAATAGATCGCACACATCTACAGTATTGTAGAAGACTTGGCCCAGGCACCCTGTGTCATGTCTGCACTCAGAGTTCTCCAAAGTTTCCCAATATAATAGAAAGCCTTATTGTATTCCATAGGTAGGGTCGATCCCTCAGAGTCGAGTTTGGTAACATTTGATTCTAATTAGTTTACTCATAGGCTCTCCCATTAAGTTGCCTTCCAGATTAAAGTGTGATTGATGGGGGAACACATATTCCACTCTATGGTTGATGAAGGAGTTTTAACTTGCATCATGTTTATTTCTTGTTGGAAGGCCCTTAGCTCTCCTAATATCAATTATTTTCCCACACTATTGAAAGTGTTTGATGGTCATATATTCCAACCCCATGGAATAATCATTGCCTTACCCGTCAAGTTAGGTGGTAAGAATTTCTCTATTGATATGGAGGTCATTGATACACCTATTTAGTACAATTTTCTACTCATGTGCATTTGGTTCTACAAGATGACTAAAATTATCTCTATGGTATTTAGGGTCTTATGCTTCCCTCATCAAGGGAAAATAATGACGATTGATCAACTTGCATTTTTTACCCCAAACCTTGGATCCAATGTGGGGTCTAATGTACCCTTTGTCAATGATACCCAACATTTTTTTATGCACATTGGTGCGGGGATGTTCAAAGACTCTTCGCTCGTGGGAATATTTCCCCTTCCCCCACCACCTCCAGCTGTAAAAATTTCTCCAGTAAATATAATTTGTCCATTTACTAGTGGATCCCTCAAGTCTTTCGATCCTTGTGTGGTAACTTGTCCTGAGGACGTTGAATATTATGGAGATTCCCTACCAATCATGGCGATAGAGATTGTAAATCTTACAATCCAACCATCATCCATTGATATTGGTCAGCAACCCCATCCTTATACAGAGTGTGATCATCTTACTCCTACCTCTCGGTCTTAACCCTTTTTCTCCTTGGTTATATTTTTTCAGAACTTTCCATTGAATTTTTTTCTTCCCATTATATCAAAGATTCACATTTCATACTTCCTTTACGTCTTGATGGAAATCATCCAAGAGACTCCATAGCTCAATAAATGACTCAAGATGATATATTCAACTACAAAGATTCATTTCTATGTGGAATGACCTTGGAACAATAATCCATACGATGCCAACATCGACTCATGAGTTCATCGATTATGATCAAGATCCTTGGGTTGAGCCTAGAAAAGGGCTCTACTTTCCATAACTTGTCCAAATGTGTAGTTCCTTGTACATAGGTGTGTGGTGTGAGTGCTTTTTGTTTTGCATATATCATATCCAAAAAATCCAAAAACATTTGTTTTCTTGAGATTTCACTATGTGTTTTGACCCTGGAATCTAGTTTACATGTGTTGACATGATGACCAAGACTTTTTTTACAAAAATGGAAAATTCCATTAAACTTGAGGTATGTGTTATTTAAACCGACATATACGGATATGCTTTTCTCTACATTCATTGTCTTTCATTATTAACCATCAATTCTTCCATCACATGCATTAGGTTTGATCCCATCAGGTTGCAACATTAGCCACTCCATTTTTTCACATCGTAACCTACATGGTAGTGCCTACCCTTCACAGGTGCCCTATTTAGCACTTGGATTACCATTCGGTGCCCATGATACAATTTCTCGTAGTCCTGATAAACCTCCTATATTCCTACCATGACTTGACATTGAGACTCATTCTCCTCTCTTCGTCTATATCCTGGCCATATCTTGAGGGAGTTCCTGATTGTTTTTAATTTTTTCTCAATGGTTTCCTATACATTTGTTGCTTGCACCATACATCCCACTACTACATTATTATTTGCACAAATCCCACTTACCGCTATTACAATAGTCTTTGACCATCCACCTCTTTCCTTATTTGGCCTCCATTTCACATACATCTACCCATGGAGAGAACAACTGTTAAGATTGGATCTCACTTTTCATTACCATTTTCATCCATCTTGCTTAGGTCAGTTCCATGCACTTGGAAGATAGTATCATGTTGTTAAGCCACTCATTCTCTCCAGACGATTATACTTTTATCTCTTTTTCGGTCTCGTAAAAGAACATGAAAAATGTATTATCAAGTACACTTTTTTTCTCTTTTTAGGACTCGTTAAAGAACTCGAAAAAGACACCATATCGAGCATACTTGTGTCCTTCTTTCATTCTGGTTAAACCATGAAGGAGACAAAAAAAAAGAGTGGGTTTTTTTTTACCATTGGTCTATTCTCATAATGGCAACGTTAGGTAAGTCGCCATTGAAAATGGAACTTGTATGAGTCCTCATCATCCAGTTGGGTTTTATCTTTCCTAGGAGCCTTCCTAGTAATATGAGTTAGAGATACACCTCTGATTGGTTACTCTTCTAGTCATCATGGGGAGTGCTTCAATGCCTCTTTCATTGTTAGAGTATATTCTTCAATATCTTGTGTCTTTCTTCCAAGTCACCATTGTGTCATGTTATATGTTCAAGGGAAGTTTAATCCTAAGTCGACCATCTGTTGTTTTGTTGACTTTCTGAGTCGGCCATCCGTGTGTCAGTTTTACTTTGTGATACTCTCTCTTCATATCATCTCTCGATGTATGTTTCATGCCAATTGATAGAGGATACATTAAGACCCTCCTTCAGTGGATCTCTTCATATTGACTTCAACCCATTATCTAGGAGAGGGATCTAAAAACTAGCTAGTACCTTGGATCTTGCAGTCCTTAGTGGTAGGCCTCCTTATTATTGATAGTGGGTTTACATCATTAACTCTTGATGGATTGATTCTATGAGTGTTTGACATTAGATCATCTATTCACACTAGCTATATTGTACTATGTACCTTGGGTCCCATCTTCCTCGTTGACGGTCCCCTCATTTCTATTAACGATTTACATCAATGGCCAGTAATCAGACAGTGTCTACCATGCTCGACATCAACACATACATTCACATGATGTATATTCATACCATCAAGGTTTGGGAGGAAGACCTTGGGTTTGGGGACACATCATTCCTTTACATTATCCCCTCCCAAGTTGTGATGGAGTATATCACTTATCTATGAGTACTTGAAGAATTCAAGGGAACTTTCCTCAGTCATCGTTGTCTTCTTGATGTATATATGTTGTGTCATAGATCCACATTATATTTGTTGGTGACTATGATGATATTCATGACATATATACACATTTTATTGTCTCGTGGCTATGATATTATCGATGACATGGATCCATCGTGTAATATTTCATGACCATGGTCCTACATTTAATGTCATGGATCTGCAGTGTATTTTTTTGGCAGCCATGTTTTGATACTATTAAGAGTCTAAGTATGTCTACCTAGGGGATGATCTATATATGCTTTCATCCTTGGTGTTTGATTGCAGGTACTCTTTGACCTCCTTTTCTTTGTCCTCATGTTTCCTCATATGGACACTATTTTATTGTATTGTGTTTCAGTCGTCCATTCCTTTCCTGACCTCACACATTAGGGGGAATCTGTTATAGCCTTAATTTCCACCCTACAAGGCCAGAAGGGAATCTAGTAGAAGATTAATTCCAATACACATATCTATCTCGGTATTTGGGACATTTTTTAGGGTCATTGCGAGTCCTACATGAGAAAACAAGCGACCATAGTTGTTGGTCATTTATAGTGAAACAAGCAACGATCCTTGCAACCTTCTTGATTCATAGATTTACGAAGAGGTAATCGAGGGATGAGTTGCATCTTCATTCCATTAGCCTTGGAAATCACATCATTTGAGTATCCATTAGGTTCTAGAATATATAGAATCTCTCCCAAGCCTCTTCCAAGGATATAAATAAAGAAGGCAAGTCTTGATCATGAAAAGAAGAAGAATCGTTTACAAAGTTATGATGTCCAAATACAGAGGAGCTTCTCCATTATACAATAGCCACAATCAAATTGTCTATTTTGATTAAGAAGCCGAGGAGGATCAAGGAGAAAGGATAAAAGGGGAATGCATTTATACCGAAGGTATGATGATTGATGTATTTCCTTCATTATAATTAATAGATCATTGGTTTTCCCCTAAATATGTTTGTACCTGATTTGCAAATGTTTAGATGTGGTCTCATAATTAATAGATCTGAATTGGATTAGTGATTTCTAAAACTAGGAGAAGAAAGAGATTGGTGCTTGTTTTTCACTTGTGTGCAGGTAGCAGGTTGAAAGATCTAGAGATGGAACTGAAGATCAACAACAACCAAGAAATAAAAGGACAACCTTCGGAAGTAAGGTATGCCATTCTCTCCCCTCTTGGTATAAAAAGGAATTGCTTGTTTAGATTTAGGGAAACCATTAGAAGCCTAGCCCCACTATATTTCTAAGATCAGTAGGCAGATCCTAGGGAGATCTAACTTGCCATAATGGTGAGATTTATCCATAACACCTCCTACCAACTAGATAAACTAATTACGAGGCAAGAATGGAAAAAAGATAAACGATTACAAGCCTATAATTTATGGTAAATTATAGCTTGCTTCCTAAACTTAATGCTAAGTTGAATGAAGTACAAAAACGGTGGATTTAACATACTTTCATGGGTCTTTACACAAGTAGTCACACATATTGCATGGACACAAGGTGTCACAGGCTGTAGGAATTGCACGGGTTATGACCAAACACACACGCAAGTCACATGTTACATGGGAACAAAACTCCATGAGAAAAATCATAGAGGATGTTTTTTTATGATGTGAAGAGGTCATTTTGGGTGCCTGCAACACAACATATGTTAGAGAAAGGCTTGAAATAACCTTAAAACAAATAATTAAGGATCAAAGCCAAACATGGAGTCACCAATTTGTTTGGGTTGATTTTCTACAATGGTGAGGAAAATAATCCCTTCTATAACTAGGTCGCAAAGCTATAGAACAAAAAAATATTATTCTAATGAATAATCACTAGAGTATTACTGCCAAAAACAAGAAATAGATAAACATGCATAAGATTCAAGCAAATAATTAAGCCACAAACACAAAATGTAAACAACAATAAAGTAGGAAGCAACAATACTCATGTCTTACCAAATGGATGGGCATTGATGCACTTGGGGAAAATAGTTGGATGCAAGTGTGCTCCAACACTCTTCTCGTGTGGGTCCTTTGATCCTTAGTAGCCTCCATCTCTCAACTGATGAGTGTGAATAAGTGTTCTTGTTCCCTCAATGGAGGAGCTCAAATAAGCAAGGATATATGGATTTCCAAGATAAGAATGTAATACTAATGGTCTCAAAAATCATCCCAACATCATAACTATGTTGTATTCTTCCTCTTTTGAACACTACCTCTTGGTTCTTATTTATAGGAAAAATTCATGCTCCATGCAAACTTATTTCAAATTTGAATGCACTTGTTTAGGATGGAGTTCCCCGGGCATGGAAGATACATAGATCTACCAAGGGATTTCTCATAATTGTTGATGGAGCTCGAGGTCTACTTGCATTAATTGTGTCAATGAGGATAATATTTTGTGTTTTTACATACGTGCATGGATTTAGAAGGAAAATCCATGTTAGTTGAAAAAAAATTAGTATAGGCAGTTGCACAAGTGCAAAACACTCACTTTTATATTAAAAAAAATTTCCTTTTTGGGGTGATGTTTAATGACCAAGGGGTATCCTTGTTGTGTTGCATTCTTTTCCACTGACGATTTTTTCTAGTGATTGCCTAAATTTCTTTGTGAGTGAGATTTAGGTGATAACACCTTTCACTCATGAAATTTTTATTGAATATTGTGAGGGAGATGAAGATGACAGAGGATTATATAAATAGTTAAAGGAGATATCGGTCACTTCAGTGATATCAGTCACTTCCATGGAAGGGAATGAATACCACCTCCTATATGGTTTATTATAAAATCTAGACAATCTATGCATACCACAAGAAAAAAGAATTTAGTTGATGAGATAAGCACACACTTCTATATTTGTTCGACATTTTGGCGTGACAAAGACAATGGAAAATTTGCAGTGGTATGTGTATTAACTAAATATGTAGGGGAAAGTGGAAAAAATTGTTAGAAGTTGTGTTCTTTTCAACACTAGCAAGACAACAAACTGGAATATTGGACTATACATGCCATTTCCAATACCAAGCATGCCTCAGGAGAGCATCTCCATGGACTTTGTTAGAGGATTTCCTATGAATTGTAGAGGCCATGACTACTTGTTTGTTATCGTAGACCACTTCAAAAATATGTGTGTGCTTATTCCGTGTAAGAATGTGATCTTTGGACAAGTGGTAGATGAATTATTCGTCATCCATGTTTGGTTACATTTTAAATTTCCAAGCTCCATCATATCTGATCGAGATAGCAATTTTTTAGGTAGATTTTGGACAATGATTTGGGAGAGAATGAATGCCAAGCTAAGATATTCCTCTACATTCCATCCTAGAATTGAGAACAAACCAAGGTTGTCAAAAAAACAATGGTATAGTTGTTGACAGGTTACAATAGAAAACATCCAAAGACATGGGATGAGCAACTAGTTTACATTCAACACTCCTACAACAGAGCACTCCATTCTCCCACCGACAAATCTACTTTCAAGACGTGTTTTTGTTACTTACCTCCTTCACCATTTGATATTGTATATGGACAAAAACAAGATGAATCAGGGATACAAGGAGTTGAAAATAAGGCATGCACATTCATAGACAAGATCACATAGATACATCTAAATGTATAGGAGCATCTTGAGAAGAGACACCAGTAGTATAAAGCTAGGCATAACCAACACACGAAGGATCATAAATTCCATGTTGGAGACAAAGTGTGGCTTTACCTCCATAATGAGTGATTGCAAGAAGAAATGAAGAAACTCAATCCCCTTAGATACAGACCATTTGACATCATTGAGAAAGTGAATGAGAATGTCTCCAGGTTAGAATTTCCTCCTTATATGTAGATTAGTTCAGTTGTGAATGCGAAGTACTTGAAGCTATTTGAACCTTCCATGTTGGATGAAGAAGAGGACCATCAGGTTCTCCCTATTGTTGAATACTTTGAACCACAAGCTTTGGAAGAGTTGAAGGAAGATATAATTCTGCAACATAAGGAAGAAGCAAATTGTAGAGGATGGTAATAGATATGGAATATTGGTCTTAAAGGATAGACTCCAAGAAAGGTGAAATAGTATGAAAGGAATTAGATTGAAAGAACATTTCCTCACCTATCCTTGGAATATTTTGGGGACCAAAATCCCCCTAGTGGGGAGGTGTAATTTGAACTGGATCCACACAAGTACAATTGGTTATCACACGAGGTTATGGATGAGGAAGGATACCAGGTTGTTGGCATGAAGGGATCCATGCCATCATGATTGATTCCCACCCATACATTTGATTAAATCATAAGGAAAGAACATGAGATCTAAATTTACAAGGAATAATATTGTTCTAAATTTTTTTATTGTGTATTAAAAAAATAAAACAACAACATGAGACATCTTCCCCAATGTACCAAAAAAAAAATACAAGGGAGGAGAAATGAGCTTGGGGGAATGTTAGTTAATTTCTTTTAGTGCTCAAGAATCCATGTTGGTGAAATTGACAGGCTATAATCCTACTGTTTACAAATCAAATTATGTAGTGAAAACTACTTCATTATCCCTGTCATCCAGGATTCAACATCCTCTCCCATCTCATTTTCACCATCAAATATCGGTGGCTTAATCCTCCTAAGTTCTCCTTGCAAACTGTGTAGTTCACACCTTATCCTTTAATGTTTGATTGGGGACACTTATCCTTTGATGTTTCTTTCTAATTCTTCAAATGCATATGGATTCCTAGCTAAATGTGTTGGTGAGTGATGATTCCTTTCAGTTCTGGTAACACTTCTTGAGTGCATGGATCTTCCAAGATTTTCTCTTCTTGAATGAACTCTACCTTTTTCCCCATGTCTTGATCTCGACCCATTCTTCATTAGCCTCTACAATTGATTCAATATTTGCATTAGTTGAGTGTTCAATTGATTTTGCTACTCTTGAGCCCTTAGCATTCTCTCAGTATAATCTATAGCTCTACACCTCCATATTCAATATCCTCATTGTTTTTGTCAACTCTAATGGATTAGTATTTCCTTTGTTCCCATTGGATTATATGTATTTATCTATTTCACTGAGATTCATGCCTATGGCTTCTTCTTCATGACTATAGGGATGATATGACCCAAGGGGGGGCATATATAAGGCTAAATGTGTATGATATGACCCCAAGGGGAGGCATATATGGGCCTAAATGTGCATGTAATGTGTAAAATATGTGTAATAGGGTCAACCTAATAGTAAAGGGGCTTCATGTGTAGTTTGTGAATATGTATATATAGAGATCATGTATTCATTAAATTATGGACATGTGAATTGTGATGTATGAATGTAACTGGTTGTTTGGAGCAGGTTATCCTATTATTTAAGGAGTTATCATCTAAATTATCTATCTTGGATTTGTGCTCCAAGCTCAAATTTTGTACATGGTGTGTACATCTGGTTTATTATGATAGTTTAAGCATTTGGATCATTACAAGGGACCATGTCCATCCTCCATGTTATCTCTTCAATGGTCCTCCTCAATGTCAATCTTAACTTATCCTTGTTGGAGAAATGACTCTTCAAGAAGTGTGCATAGAAGAAAAATTGTTGGTTACACCTCAATTCCAAGTCCATAACATTTTCTTTAATTATGGAAAATATATGCACTTGATCAGTTTTTTCCTATTAAAGGATATATGTCTCCTCTTCTTAAATTTTTAACAATTCTGAAGAAATTCTCCAATATATAAGCCATCAAAATTACTCCCCTTTGAATTATCTTTTCAGTGACTACACCCATACCCAATTTAGGCTTCTAAACTAGGATTTATGGCTATATATAGTCCTTTCTCCTCATGGAATGTTTTCAAACACTTATCCTACAAACTACATTTTCAAAACAAATTCACAGTGCTAACTTTGAAATTCAAATGTTTCTTCATTTATGCCTCCATAAGCTACCCAAATAATTTGACAACCTTCCAAATATGGTAATTGAAACATTCAATACAACATTTGCAAGCTTCAAACACTATTTTTCCCAACTAATATCATGGAGAAATTTCATCAAACACTTGTGACCGCACAAACTGCAATTTATTCATATATGACTGACTTTTGGCCCATATAGCCCTAGTGTTATAACCAATATCTCTGATACCATTCTATAAAGTACCCATCCATCTAATTAAGTAGAGATCCTAATTTTTACATGGAATTGATAGGAAAATAAAACTCAACAACATAATATACAATTCCCGCAACAAATTAATTCAATTCCCATGAGTATGATCAGTCCTATCATGATATAAAACATGTTTTTTCCCATCCATTGAATAGTAATAGTTGATACACAAAAATTATAATAGTATACATAACCAACACTTCCCCAAAAAGCTAATTACATTTCCCTCATGATTATGGACTATTCTTAGGTACCCATAAGGCCATTTACAACAAACTGACAAGATGTAAATTTAATTACATAACAAAGGAGAAATAATTCTCTCCCCATTACAATGTATGGTTATAATAGCCTAAATTTTGCATACAATATATACCAAACAACTAGGAATTCCCTCCTAAGCCAAATCTAACTTCCAAATTTTATCTTTAGGAATATAAAATACATAATTCTCATATATAGCAACAACAACAACATTAAACTTCAACATGCCAATACTAAAATATATAATATTTATCTCTCTACAAATTTTCCATCAACTAGCTATAGAAGAGGGACCTTCCACCCAACCATAGGCTCCCTATTGCACTAGTTTTCTCTACAATAGAGTCCACCCTCAAGCTGAAGCTATGAATCCACAAGGGGCACACTCTTCCTATTGTTAGCTCTAATTCTCTTCTCATGGTATAATTCCTAGGTTCATTTTCATTAAATACACCTACAATGATTCCCAATCCACATCCCTCTTCCCCATCATCCTACACAATCCAAGGAATGGGATCCCCATTTTTTCTCAATAGTTTGTTAATCTATCCTTCTTTCGTCCAGGTCTCCAACACAAACTAGCCGATAACTCTCAATGTTGGGATTCCAAGGAATTATCATTTGTAGAAAAAATTATTTAATTACAACAAATGTCATTCCACACAACCATAATTCTGTATTAATTTGTGGTTGTATATTTCAAAGTTCAATTTCAATATACACACAACATTTTTCTCTAGGGAAATTTCTCGATTTCCTTAAATTCCCAAATGAAAGACAGTTTGAAGGGTGAATTCCCAATTTCCGATTAGTTTTCTTCTCTCTGATATTGGAATGGAAAATACCTTCAAACTCCCCTCTCAAACCTTCAAAATTGAACAACCGTTGTAATCACCATATTTGGCTTTCATGGTAAAGGTAAAAAATTTGATTGCATTCCATGAAGGGGCCACATATCTCCTTTATGCACTAATTCCCCCATGTGGATTAATAAAATAGTGATTAGTTAATAATCAGGGGACTTAATTAAGTTTAACAAGAATTTGGGTTAAATCCCCTTACTAAGGTCTTTTTCCTTATTCTACTTAAGCCCTGTTGTTTTTCCCCTATTGTGAAGTCATAGCCCCCATTCTTTTTTTCCTTCTCTTTTGTAGATGGTGATGTACTTTTTATTAAAATTCAATTCTTGGTTACAAATTACATCATTTGACTTATAACCCTTCATCCTGTACATACACAACCCTAAACTGAGGATCAAAACTAGGGTATTACACTTTTAGTGAGCCAAATGGATAATGTATGTGTTGATACAATCTTCTCTTAAGGATCTTGTATATTTGTTTGAGGGGCTATGGTTTTGGCCAATGGTTTTTGGATTGGAACTTTGTATAAGTTGGATGTGACTACTCAATTCATGGGTAGTGGCAATGTAGTGTCAATGGAAGGGGGAAAATCAATGACATCATTAAATACATAAAACATGATGTTATGGCATCCCCAGATGGGACATATTGGTGAAAATAACCCAAAAGATTTATGCACTAAGAAGATCATTCATGGAATCGATGATTTAAAGGACCCTTTTTAGTTTTTTGAGGCATGTGTTCTTGGAAATCAGAAGATAATTTAGTTTTTCTTGAGTAACAAAAATTATAAATACATGATTGTGTTAGTGCATTATGATATTTGTGGACCTATGGATGTCATATTCATTGGATTATCTTACTATTTTATCACTTCCATTGGTTTAAAGGAAAAGTGGAAAGAAGGTGAAGGATTTGAGAAGCAATGATGATGGTGTGTATTGTTCCAATGAGTTCCATACTTTTTTCAGATCTTGGGGTATTGCAAGGTAGAATACAACCCCGCATACTCTTGAGAGAAAAGATGTTGTTGAGAGGTAAAATCGAACCTTGATGGAGAAAGCATGAAGCGTGACAGTGGATGTTGGTTTAAGAAAAATATTTTGGGTTGAAGCAGTTACTACAACAAATTATTTAACCAATATATCGCCCAGTTTAGTTTTGGTTGACAATAAACTGGAAGGACATTGGAGTGGAGAGAAGCCCTTTATTTCACATCTTAAGGATCTTTGGGTGTGAGGCTTACATGACTATATACAAGGCTTATGTTTATTGGATATATAGAAGGTGTCAAGGGACACAAGTTGTGGATCTTGTCTAAAAATCAACATATCCATAGTCAGCATGTGATCTTCAAGGAGGAGAAATATTGTGAATATCAACATCAAGAATCCATACCAATAAAAAGGGTACACATGTACGATTCCATATTTCCAACCCGACATTGAAGATCATGTTGAACAATTGTCACAAGGGTCGAATGTAAAAAATCCATAGGAAGGAGATGAAAATCAACCTAAAAATGATATACCATTAAGACCAAATGAAAATATGCACCTTGACCAAGATCAACTTGATTAAGGGAAAAAACTGAGGAGGAGCCATTATGAGCATAAGATACTTGACACATATGACTATGGGCCAATAATTTTAGTTATTTTTCTTTATCTTCCATGGGTGATGAGCCAAGAAATGTTGAAGAGGCTCTTAATGGTGAAGGGTTCCCTCACTAGAAGGAAGCCATGGAATAATAAATGAAGGTCTTGGAACAAAACTAGAATTGTGATTGACAAGATTTTCCTGAAGGGAGGAAGTTGGTTGGATGTAAATGCTTGTTCAAGAAGAAATATAGTGCAAATGGTTATGTGGAATGGTACAAGGCTTGTTTGGTAGAAAAGGGACACTCTCAAGTAGAAGGTGTTGATTATGAGGATGTCTTATCTCCATTGGAAAATATGGCCTCTATTAGGTTGTTATTGGCATTTGCAACATCTTATTGTTTTTAAGTGAAGAAATGGATGTGAAGACACCATTTCTTCAAAATGAGCTTAAATAAGAAATCTTCATGAAGCAACAAGGAGGATTTGTGCTAGAAGGGATATAATACATGGTGTGTTGATTGAAGAGATCACTATATGGATTGAAGTAGTCCCCAAGACAATGATACTAATGGTTTGACAAATATGTTGTGGGAAAAGGGTTCATAAGAAGTGAAGTGGACCATTGTGTATAATTTAAACAAGAAGGTGACAACTTCATTATTTTAGTTTTATATGTTGATGATATCATTTTGATTACTAATTGTAAGAGGCTAGTCAAGGAGACTGATTCCCAATTGTTACATGAGTTTGGGATGAAATACTTAAGTGAGTTCCACTATTTTTTTGAATTTAGGTGAAGAGAGGATTCCAAAACAAGAAGTTATATATTATCCAAAGAAAGCACACAGAAAACATACTTGGTCTCTTTAGGATGGATAAATGTAAAATGACTTGCACTCCATCTCAAGTGGAAATGAGTTTGTCAACTAACATGAGTCCTAAGAGAAAATAAGAAGAAGAGATGGAAAAAGTTTCGTATGATAGTGTGGTTGGTAACCTTATGTATGTAATGGTGTGCACATTACCATATATTGGACATGCAATGGGAGTTGTAAGTAGGTACAAATCTAGGGAGATATCATTGGATAGTTGTCAATAGGATCTTTAGGTACCTACAAGGCACTAGGGACTATGCTATTTTCTATCAATAATATGGAAGCAAGAAGCTTCAAATGTAAAGGTTTGTTGATTTTGATTGTGTAGGTGATGTGGACAATGCAAATTCCACTAGTGTATATATATTTATGATGTTTGAAAGAGTTGTGAATTGGAAGAGTAAGAAGCAAGAAATGATTGTCCATTATTGCACTGAAGTAGATTACATTGCATATTCAAAGGCTTACAATGAAGTTGTTTGGTCACAATAGTTATGTAAAGATATTGAACTTGAACAAGGGCCCTTGCAAATTTGTTGTGACAATCAAAGTGTGATTGCTTTGGCAAATAATCCTAAGTTTCATCCATGGACAAAACATATTAGGGTGAAATTCCACTACATTAGAGAGGTGGTGGAGTCCAATGAGCTAATTAAACTCAAGGTTAGGACTTAAGATAATGCAACAAATTATTTAGCTAACGTAGTAGATGGAAGGAAATTTTCTTGGGTGTAGTGACAAAGTGGGAATTCAACCTTGGTCAAGGTAACTATTAAGTGAGAGATTCTTTGGATATTGTTAGTTACGTCATCTATGTAATTAGTAGTTTCCACTTGTATATGGAATGTATAAAGAAATTTCCAGATTGTAGTCTTATGTTTTAGAAGTAAAGTTGTTTCTTGATTGTAATCTTGATTTTAGGGGCAGTGATGTTTCTATATACAATCTTTATAAAAGAAAATAAAACAACAACGCATAAAATTATTTCTCCCTAGTGGTAGAAACTTTTTGTTGTTGTGTGTGCTTCTTTGCTATGGTTGCTTTATTATTTTGAATTTAATATCTATGATGTGTATCTTTTGTGATGTATATTCTTCTCCATTCACTAAAGGTTTCTCACCATTTGTTAGACTCGGTGAAGATTTGGATTGAAACTCGTGAAATGAATCACATGGCATTAATCACCACATTCAACACTTGCATTTGGTAGTCATGACTTCCTGAGAAGGTCACCCATCTAAAGATTCCTTTGGACATCTTTGAAAGAATGTGGCTCAGGAGAGAAGAGCATGCTTGGGCTAAAAGCATTGTCGCACACATAGTAGCAAATGCACAATGAAATCCTTGCTAATGCCATATTCTAATGACGATTGTATTCGATCTTTTATTCAAATAAATTAAGAGATTGTTGAAACATATAGTTGTATATTGCCATTTATTTTTTGTCTTACTCTCTTGAAAACATTTTACTACGTAAAATAATAAGAGTGAAGGGAGCTCTAACTGGATAGTTCATAAGGCACAATACTTGCTAAGGTTTTGCAAATGGGGTAGCAAGCTAAGTGGACTTGATTGTGGGGAAAACTCCACAATTAAGCACGCTTGAGCCAGAGGCGTCTTGGGATGGGTGACCACCTGGGAAGTCTTGGTTACCGAGTGCAAGCCCTGGAAGTGATGATTGATGCTATGTGATTCATTTCGTTGGTTTCAATCCCATTTCTTCACCCCTGTGAGCATCACCCGATGCAATGAGTGCTAAGTGGACTATTCAAATCATGAGAATTATTGGTTAGTTGCGACTAATACTCATGAATATGGGTCATAGATTAATGACTTACACTACGTAGTTAACCCCGAAAAAATGCTATCTAATATGTTGCACTGCAGAAGCCCCTCTATGCTTAAACACTTTCTTATTAATAATAATTTTGTAGAGTTATGTACTCCTACTCCATATTATCACAATACAAATTCATATAAGAAAAAAAAATCTTACATCTATTTCAAATAATCGATTTGTAATGTTATAAAAACGTTCACAATTTTTTGGTCAAAGGTTGAATTAATAGATGGTCAAAAGTGAAACAATCACTATATACATGTAAAGTAAGTATAATAAGATGAATATTTTTGTCAATTCACTCTGATTTAATATATAAAATATACTTTAGATATTCCCAAAATGAACATTAAACTTAGTTTAAAATAATTATTTATAAAAATATAAGTTTCGCAATAATGTTTTTTACAACATGGACATAAAAGATAAAAGGACAAGCCTAACCATCATGCCTTCAAGCTTCACAGCCATACAAACTTTCTGGAGGAAAAAAAAGAGTCGAAACAAATAAATTTGCCTTTCCACCATTAATAATGGAGTGTATGATATTTTTGAATTTTTTATTTATCATATAATTATTACAATAATATTAAAGTAATATGGTGAGATAGTTTAAGAATTTTATCCATTTGACGTGTCTAAGTAATCATACCAATGCCTTTAGAAGCAACTAAACATTTCACTTTACTTGAGAGAAAAAAATAACCAACCTCGTAATGCATATTATTTGAGAGAAAAAAATAACCCATGGACTAATACAACCTCATAATGCATAGACAGTGACAAGCTTGGGAATATCCCTATGTTCTAACTCCGCCGTCACTAAAATGATTACTTATACGACACACAAAGGTCACAATGGTCCGTTCAGCGATAAAGCCGACATCATCTGAACCGTGGCATGTTTTGGTAAGTGGGTTACATGTAACTAGGGATGGATGGAGTTTGACGGTTAAAATATTTGTTATGGGTAAGCATAAACTTTTCAAATAATGTTAATACTATATTTCAATAATCCAATAATGTTAATTTTATATTTCAACTTGGCATTTTTTTATGGTATTGTTTAATTGTTTTACGAAATGGTTTTTTTCATTGGAATCTGATGATATAAATTTTCACGAAATCATTATTTTTTGTTGTTTCAAATTCATTTCTGAATGCAGAAATAGATTTAGTATTATGAAAATCTCTAGGATACTTGGATTATATAGAAATAATCATTCAAATCTGCGGATCTAACAATTTATCGTCGGATTTCAGGCAAATGTCCCTAGAAAATATCGTCGGGAAAGAATTATTTTGTAGAACGTTTAGACTATGACAATTTTTATTGGTATAGTGAAATTTGAAATTGAAAATCTTCAAACCACTTTGTAATCTAATTTGTTAATTTTCATTGTTACAATTATAAGGTACTCAGTTAGAAGGCTGTGAGCATCTTTGCCCAAGTCCTCGAGGAGATGAAATTTGAGGTTGCTCCGGCATCCAAGAGTCGCACTAGTTGGGCAAGTGAGCACCTTGGGTGTGTAAACATGTCAAGGGGCTTTCCCAAGCATGGGGCAAAGCACAATGTTGGGCACACCAAAGAGGTTGGGGTGCATCGACACGACGAGCATGCCCAAGGTTGGGGCGTGCTAGTCCCAAGGGATGTGAAGGTTGGCGAGCGCACAGGTTCATTTAGGCGCACTAGGTCCATGAAGGGGCGTCGGTTCGTTTGGGCGTGATGGTTCGTGAAGGGGTGCGACACACCCAAAGGATGCAACAATTCACGAAGGTGATGTTTGGAGTCCGTATAAGAGCACAAGGCGCACAACCAAGAAGGGGAGAGCAAGTGAGGAAGACAAGATCAACTCTAAGGTTATGCAACAGATTTGGACAAGGAGGGGTGAGTTCCCTCAAGGGGACAAGTCGCTCCACATGGGAGGACATGCACTGCCTTGAGGTGATTCTATGGATAGAGTTGGGGTGACCATCTTTGGGTTGCGTCTCGCATCAAGTAGGGTGACTTTGGAGTTGGGGAAGTCTTGTCGCAGGTCTAAGTGAAGCATGCTATGAGAGGAACCGTGGGTCTATGTGAAGCCTTGCAACAGAAAAGAGACAATGAGTCTGAGGTGGATGAACGTTTGGAGTGCATCACAAGAGTTGTGAAAGTTGTTGCAACGGATGAGTGTTGGTGTGACGAATCTATGTATGAGTGTCTTGGCAAGGTGAGGCGAGTCGTGTGACTATACCCAAGTTGTAAGTCGAGCCGATAGTGCTCATATTGTAATTATTTCACAATAATAAGACTTAGTTGGGTGTTAGGCACATCTTGTGCTACCTACACCATATCCGTGTATCCCTTGTCTGTTTCGCAAGTGTTCTCTTTGTTTTGCATGTTCATGGATATACGATTAAATGATTAAGTGTTAAGTTGTTAACAAGATTGTCTAAGTATACAAGTGACTTGCGCTAGAGTAGGAGTGTGACTCACCCATAGACTAGAAAGAAATATGGTTATGCTCTAGGTGAAGAGGCGTAATCCGGACAAAGTATCTTTGATGTTGCCAAGAAACCAAGTGAGAACCGTTGTGATTTCACACACCCTCAAAATGTACACAATCGCAAGATTCGATTAGGCATACTATGGAGATGTGACAAAAATTATTTTGAAATTCCAACTTTATTTAACGAATATTGTGTTATTAAAATATAAGAAGGATAAGTAAAAAGGAATTAAGATATGTATTGAAAATAGATAAATGAAAAAAAATATTCAATTGCTTTTTAAAATGACCCATGTTTTATATATATATATATATATATATATATATATATATAAATTATTGCATTTGTTTTTAAAATGCATGTTTTATGTTTTGGTTTTTTTTTTTTTTTCAAATTTAGGTGTTTTTTGGTCACTTACAAATAGGTGTGTGTTCTTTATTGAAAAGAGAAAAAGCATTGATAGGTGCAATCTAAATGTAATAACGATGGGATTTAACTACAAATTCTTTACTGAAGTATCATTCTTCCTATTTTTCACTATTAAAAAAAACAATTTGTTTTTTTATTGCTTCATTCCACTGCATCGATGTTTGCCAAGGTTGTCAGGGCTCAAATTCTCATGGTATATTCAAATTCTTTAATGAAGTATCATTCTTCCTATTTTTCACTATAAAAAAAAAACATTGGTTTTTGTATTGCTTCATTCCACTGCATCGATGTTTGCCAAGGTTGACAGGGCTCAAATTCTCATGGTATATTGAATCTAACTATAGTTTGATATGTATTATATATTTTTTCGAATTCTTTATAATTTATGTATATGAGAGAATTATCTTGCATTTTGTATTTGATTGACATCTTACATAATTGATGGGTAGAGATGTTTGAGTGACAAGTTCTTACATACACATGTAAAGAACTTATGGGTAGGGAGGGGTATTATGAAAATCCACCATTTAGATATAGTGAGTAATGACATAATGAATGTCTTTTTGTTTGTGTGTTGGTCTCTAAGTGCATATCTTGTTTCTAGCAACCAACTCAATTTCCCTCTCAATGGTGGTAGTGGGTGATTATTATTTTGTGTAGATACATTTTTCACTGGCGTATTGTGTATGCACATAAGTTGGTGGAGTGTATCTTGGTTAGATTAAACATTTCAACAATGAAATTGTAGTCATAGTCCATTGCGAATAGGGAGATTAATTGATTATAAAAAAGTGTTTTGGATTATAATTGGTTTGATAATCCTATGTGGTGTGTTATTACTACAATTTTGAGTGACCAAAGCATTACACATGTCAAAGTGTTATAGTTCAAAAGTCCTTGAATAATTTCCAAGCCAAACATTTATTTGCATTTGTGGAAATGATCTAGCTTCTATGAAGTCACATACATGTGGTTAATACTCAACATTACATCCCTAATTCTAGTATATAACACATATAGTTGATTTAGCAAGATCACAAAATAAGGTCTTATTCACTGCATATCAAATAAACCCCAACTCATTGATAAAAAATGTAACACCATGTTTTACCCATGATTGTAATTATGCTAAGAATTCATATAATGTGATTATGAATCATGTAATTATGCTATTGATTAATAGAAAACATTGGAAACCTGACTGAGAGGGAAATGCCTTGAATATTGACCATGATATCATTAGTGGGATTGTTGAGGTGGACTAGTGAGATGGAATGGAGAAGTTTCAATGAATAAAATAGGAAGGTTTCTCAACATTCCAACTCACACATGAAAACATTGAATGCACCACCAACCCATGTACTTAAAACTGGATGGAGTCACATGACCAATTATGGGTAGCAGGATTGGTGGTTGAAGCAGTTATAACTACTAATAGATATGATCTCTTGGGGAGGCAAGAGTCAACCAAAAAATTGACAAAAGGACACCCTTGGATTTCCCCTTCGAATTCAGATCCCTAGCTAGAGGTTGTGTCTGACAGTAGCCACGGGAATCCCAAGGAGTTGGTGGAAGAAGAGGCCAAAGGTGAAAAAAAAAACACAAGACGTGCACGCATGAGGAGGGGGAGAAATCAACTTGAGAGAAAAAGAAGGAACACACTCAAGGGAACTATAGAGGCCAGAGGAGATGTGAACGGGTTCTCACAGGGACCACAGAGAACACAACAAGTTGCAGACTCATGGTTGGACGAAGTGATGAGGAGGAGACTCACATGCGTTTCTCTGGGTAATAGAGAAACTGGGAAGCTATTCTTGAATTAAATAGAAAGATTTCCCAAAAGAGAAATGGTCACCCTAGAATAGAGAAGACCTAGATTTAGACTAGAGCAGTAGAGGATTGTGGCTTAGTTCTGATTGGAATCAAATCGACACTGGTAAGGGGATTTCGTTGAGGGACTGTATAGTAGAGAAGGGACTCCATTTTGCAAAGGAAATCCAGTTGGCAAGGTGTCTAATAAACCCATGGAGGTCCCGAGCTCAGTGGGAAGAGGGAAACTTTTGGTGTTTCCAGTGAAGAGGAGGGGAGTAATATATTGAACCATTTGTCTGAATAAACAGTCAGCCAAATCAATCCTCTTGTGATATATGTTGGATATATGCTATATTATTTGCATGTGTGTGTGTGGGCGCATCAATTTTGACAACTGCATATGACGATCAACGGTTTTCTAAATTATATTCTTTAGCGGATTTTGCTATTTTTAGCGGTTTTCTAAATTAATCCCGGATTAATGGATTAGGGTTTTGGTAGCTACGGAATACCTAAAACATTGTATATATTGTATGGTGAATGGTGAAATTAATACAATGAAGAGTTGAAAGGTGCGACACCAAGGGAGGTTGGTTTTCCCCCGGTTAAGGGTTTCCATCATAAATATTTGTGTACTATGTGTATGAGCCATTGATTAATTTATGTTTTTTCTTAAGAATCTCTATGCATTGCTTTACTTCATAGGTTTAAAAATTACATGTGGTATCAGAGCTCATTTTTGGCTTCAGGGGGATGCCTTTTTTGTTGATGGTTTGGCTCGGTATTGATAGATCACATCTATATTGGGTCTGTGATAAATCTAGTTTAGTGGGAGCTTTTGTAGTGGTGATTCGAGTGTAGAAAGAGGAATGGTGAGCTCTTCTAGAATCGGGACAGAGAAATTTAACGGTAAAAACTTTGAGCTATGGAAGCTCAAGATGGAGGACCTTCTTGTAGACAAAGAACAATGGATTAGTGTGGATTCCGGTACACACCATACTGGTACGCAATCTACTGGCACACAGTCTACTAGTACACCACCTACTAGTATGTCGAAGGAATATTGGCAGAAGTTGGATAGAAGAGCAAGGAGTATTATTTGACTCTGCCTCACAGATTCGGTGTTGTTGAATGTCTTGGGAGAATCTACGACCAAGGAACTATGGGATAAGTTAGGGAATTTCTATCAATCAAAGCCCCTGGTAAACAAGTTGTTTCTTTGAAAGAAGGTGTATCATCTTAGGATGGAAGATGGAGATTCTGTGACAGAACATCTAAATTCTTTTAATACTCTGGTAAGTCAACTGGTATCTATTAATATTACGATTACAAAAGAAGATAAGTGTATTACTTTGTTATGTTCTTTCCCAGACCCTTGGGATAATCTAGTTGTAGAAATTGGTAGTACCACTCAATCTACATTGAAGTATGAGGATGTAGTTGCATCCTTGTTATATGAAGAGATGAGGCAGAAAAGCATAGATATTCATAGCACAGATTCTTTATTTGTAAGAGGTTGTTCCCAAGACACGAATCCTAGTAAGTCTTTGGGGGGGGGGGGAAGATCTAAATCTACAGGTAGATCTAAGTCTCCAGGAAAATCTTTGAGGAAATGTTAGAAGTGTGGTAAAATAGGTCATATTAAGAAAGATTGCAAATCTAAGAAGGTTGATAAACCAAAGGGATATGATAATACCTCTTCCACAGAGGCAAAAACCTCCACTAAAGAAGGAGGTGATGTTTACTTGGCATCTACAAGTACACATGTAGACCTTGGTGTATGGTTAATTGACTTAGGTGCGTCATATCATATGACTCCTCACATGGAGTGGTTCTGTGAATATGAAAAATATGATGGTGGTGATGTATTCCTAGGAGATGACTCAACAATCAAAATCATGGGATTTGGAAGGGTTAAGTTGTTGATAAAATATGGAAGGATTAGAACTGTCCCTAGGGTTCTGCACATTCCAAAACTAGCTAGGAGCCTAATATCTGTAAGCAAGATGGATGATACAGAAGCATATACTGTATTGGGAAAGGGAACTTGCAATATGGTACGAGGAGCAATGGTGTTGATGAGGGGAGTTCGGTGTGGAACTCTATACAAGTTGTTGGGAATCACTTATACTAATAGGTGTAATAGTGTTGTCCTTGAGTAGATAATTAAAGAATACAAGACCAATACTGTCCCTGGAAAAAATACCGTGATGTGGCATCAAAGACTGGGGCATATTGGAGAAAAGGGTCTTCGAACACTACACGGTAAAGGTATGGTTGAAGGTATGTCTAATTTCACTCTAGATTTTGATTTCTGTGAACATTGCATATATGGTAAACAAAATCGAGTAAGATTCCCATCTAGTGCTACAAGAGCAAAGGGGATCTTAGATTTGATACACAGTGATGTGTTTGGACCTGTGTATGTTCCATCACTAGATAAATCTATGTATTATGTTTCATTCATATATTATTTCTCAAGGAACACTTGGATTTGTTTTATTAGAAATAAATCTGAGGTATTTAATAAGTTTAAAGAGTTTAAGGCTTTGGTAGAAAATTAGACAGAGAAGAAAATGAAGGTATTGAGGACAGATAATGGTGAAGAATTCTGCAAAAATGAATTCAAATAATTTTGTAAGAAGTGTGGTATAGAAAGTCAGAAGAAGACTCCATACACACCTCAACAGAATGGAGTTGCGGAAAGGATGAACAAGACATTGATGGAAAAATAAAGGAGCATGCTTAGTGGTGTCGAGTTAGGATAGGAATTCTGGGCAGAGGAAGTGGGTACAACATGTTACCTGGTCAATCGATGACCCTCATCAGCACTAGATGATAAAAATACACACGAGGTATGGACTGGTAAGAAACCCTCTCTTTAACATCTCAGAGTATTTGGTTGTGATGCTTATGTACATGTTCCAAAGGAAAATAGGAGTAAGCTAGATAATAAAGCTGAAAAGTGTATCTTAATGGGTTATAAAGATGGTGTGAAAGGTTATAAGCTTTGGAACCCAAAAACTAAGAAGACTGTTTACAATCGAGATGTTGCTTTTAGAGAGGTAAAATATGCTTCCAAACAAGAATTCCTACCAAGTCAAGAAGAACCTGAGAAAATAGAGTTTGAGTTGGATGATGCAAAATCTGAATCATCTGAAGAAGATGAAGTAGAGGAAGAAGAACCTCATACCCGCGTATTGAGGAGATCAGTGAGGGAAAGAAGGAAACCAGAAAAGTATAGTCCACCTAATTTTCATTCTAATTTTTCTTTATCTATTACTGATGATGATCCCAGAACTATCAAGGAAGCAATGAACTCAGAGGATAGTAAACTCTCGAAGAAGGCCATGGTTGAAGGAATGGATTCCTTGGATAAGATTGAGGCATGGGATATAGTTGAGCTTTCGGCTAGAAGAAAATATGTTGGTAGCAAATGGTTGTTTAAGAAGAAGTGTAATGCAGAAGGAAAAGTGGAGAAATACAAAGCTCAGTTAGTAGCAAAAGGTTATTCCCAGGTAGAGGGAATTGACTTTGGTGAGATTTTTTCTCATGTTTCCAAGTTAACTTCTATTAGATTTATTTTATCTATTGATACTACTTTTGATCTTGAAGTGGAACAGATGGATGTGAAGACAAAATTCCTAAATGGGGATTTGGAAGAAAAAATCTACATGAAGTAGCCAAAAGGATTTGTAGTGAAGGGAAAGAAAGAGATGGTCTGTAAGCTAAATAAGTCACTATATGGTCTGAAGAAATCACCTAGGATGTGGTCCAAAAGTTTGACACATGCATCCTTAGATTGGGATTTTTGAGAAGTAGGGTTGATCACTGTGTATATTCCAAGAAGGTTGGTAATCACTTCATTTATGTAGTGTTGTATGTTGATGACATGTTGTTGGTAGGAAATAATATGGATGTTATCAAGGAGGTGAAATCCCATCTATCCTCCAAATTTGACATGAAGGATCTCGGTGCTGCTAAATTCATTCTGGGAATGGAGATTAAAAGAGATCACGCAAACATAAAACCCTAGCTAAATCAAAGAAAATATGTTGAGATGATATTACAGAGGTTTAATATGCATGGAAGTAAACCGGTCAAGGTTCTTATTCCTATAGGTGTAAAGTTATATGCAAGTCAGTGTCCCAAGACACAGGAAGAAGAAGAGGACATGTCCCATGTTCCATATGCTAGTGCAGTTGGCAGTTTGATGTATTCAATGGTCTATACTAAACTAGACATTGCACATGCAGTGGGAGTTTTGAGTAGGTATATGTCAAAACCAGGGAAGGAGCATTGGACAACAGTAAAGAGGGTCTTCAGGTATTTGGGTGGCACTACCAATTATGGATTATGCTACCAAGGAAGACCAGGATTGGATAGAGTGGTGGACATACATGGGTTTGTTGATGTAGACTGCGCTGGAGATATAGATCGCATAAGATCCACAAGTGGGTATGTGCTTAACCTATTTGGAGGAGAAATCAGTTGGATGAGAAAACGACAGGTTTTAGTGTCACTCTCAACTATAGAAGCTGAGTACATGGCAACCACTCATGCATGCAAGGAAGTAGTATGGTTACAAAGATTATGTTAAGGTATTGGGTTGGCACAAAAAGTAGTGAGATTAGAGTGTGATAGTTAGAGTGAAATCTTCCTAGAAAAGAGCCATGCTTATAATTCGAAGACAAAACATATTGATGTTCAATATCACTTTGTGAGAGACACGGTTGAAGAAAAGAAGGTGTTGTTGGAAAAGGTTGACACTTTGAATAATGTTGCAGATTCAATGACAAAGTTTGTGAACACAGATAAGTTCTCATGGTGTAGAGTAATAATGGGCATTATTTCCCTGGATTGTTGACTATGTAATCCTGTGAACCCCTATATGCAAAGAAAACAACAAGTGGGAGAATGTTGGGTATGTGTTATATTCTTTGCATGTGTGTGTGTGGGCACATCAGATTTGACAATTGTGTCTGGCGATCTCAACTTCCTTCACTATTTGTGTCGTGTGCGTCGGGCGCTTTCCTAGGGGCGTCCCGGGGGGGCCATGTTTGGCTCCCCCTAGTTACGTGCAACGTTCGGCTCTGGGTGGTATCCCAGAGATGACATGGTTCGGGGAAATGCCCCAAAATTTTGTTTTGGGCGATTTTTTCTATTTTAGCGGATTTTTCTATTTTTAGCGGTTTTCTAAATTAATCCTAGATTAAGGGATTAGGGTTTTGGTAGCTGCATAATACCTAAAAAAAATTGTATATTGTATGGTGAATGGTGAAATTAATACAATGAAAATTTGAAAGGTGTGGCACCAAGGAAGGTTGGTTTTCTCCCAGTTAAGGGTTTCCAGTGTAAATCTTTGTGTACTATGTGTATGAGCCATTGATTAATTTTTGTTTTTCTTAAGAATCTGTATGCATTTCTTTACTTCAAAGGTTTAAAAATTACAATATCATGGCTTGGCATGGGGATGGCATGTTGTAGGAAGGCACTTTGCAGGATAACCTAAGGTTTCGAGGAAAGGCATCCTCTCTCAGTCAGTTGGCGAGTTGTTATTTCCATGAACAGATAAGTGTTTTAACTTAACATATTTGATGTATGTTTAGTAATTTGAACATGTTGTTTTGTGGTTTGAATGGTGAAGGAGAATTTATGGAAAGAATGGTTAAATTCCTGAGTAAAATGGACTATGCATTCTTTTTTTCTTCTATTAATATGATAAACCCATGTAACCTAGTAAGTTGTGCTAAGGAGGGGTGTATCCATGTGAATTCTCCAAGTCCTTGAAATGGAAGGCTTGTAGGACAAAAACTTTCACTAGATGTGTAATGAAAATGATGGGTGTAATCTTGTGGAACTACAAGTATTTAAATGGAAAGCTTGCAAGATATGAATAAAATATTCACCCAGAGTTCGAAGGAGTGCCCTGAGGCTTGAAGAGAGTCTCTTAGTGGTTAGGGAAATTTAAACCCTATGAAATCACTTGTCTTAAATGGAGAGTTTGAAGGATATCCAAATATTCTTCCAAGTCCAAGGTGAAAGATCCTTAGCTAGTTTCTGAGTGAGGGTGAGAATCCAAGGGATGTCTGGTAAAGCTATAGATATGACCTAGAAGAAACCCTGAAATGGTTAATTTCTAAATCAGACTGTTGATCGGATGAAAACATGTGTCTTAAGTTGGAAGGACTCACAACCCTTGAATTCAGAACAATGAGTAGATATTGAGTGTTGGTCGAAGGAAGTGGTCGTTGAAGTGACCAAGTGAAAGGTTGTATTAGTACTCCAATGGAGGGGACTCTGAGTCAACGAAAAAAATTGATCTATCAAAGGACTAGGCGATGAGATCATTACCATTGATGTCACTTAAAGATCCATCAAAAGGAATACCATCAGAGGCCAGGAAAAAGGGGGTACAAGATAGGAGTCCAAGGACCGTCGATCCATTGGAGACATTACGTAGAATGACTCGACCCAAGGCGGAATACCTAGGAATCATAACGATTGTGTAGTTGTAACAACTGAATGAGCCTAGATTGTCAAATGAGGTGAATGAGGATCATCATATCCGTCAGAGCGTATGTGGTTGGATTGATCCAACTGGGGTGGTTCATGGCACCGGGGTGAATGCACTCTGATGGTGAGGGACTCCGAGAGTGAAGGAGGATTGTTGATTGGTGAAGGAGAACATGTAAAATTTAGTTGTAGGATCATAGTGGGTCCCACTTGATCACCTAACACATAAGTGGTGAAGAGGAGAGAGAATTGTCAGGTGAATTGAAGGACCTATGAGATCAGAGCCACTAGTTCCTGAGTTTGAGAGTTGTTGGATCTATCATATTAAAGTCATTGGAATGGAATTTTAGGCATGTAACCTACTATTCTAACAGGAATCAGTTTGAGTCATTCTATATCTTAAATATGGAGGAGATAAGTGGTTATAATCGTCTGATTGAGGGTGTGTAAGTCCCTAGTCAATGTAGCGAGCTTCATAGAGGGATTTCGCTGATAATTAAGGATTTAAGTAGTAATAATTAACATCATAAATATTGTGATAAGATAATTTCTCATTGAAACATTAATGAACTGAACTCTTACCCTAACGATAGAGGAAAAATTAACATCCCATGTTACACCCTGTTTACCCCAGTTTGTAAATATAACTATATTGCACAAGAAACTATGGAAAACCTAAAAGTGTGAATGTTTTATTTGATGGACCTTTGTATAAAAAGTCGATGAATGTAAATTCTGTTATTTTAATAGAAAATGGTTACATGTTGCATGACTGTTGAAAGAGGGGATGTGCTAAGAGAAAACCACTAATGCTATGAAAAGGGGGACTAGGAATGGTTTCATTAACCTCCACCGAACAAGTGCCATGTTGGAATTAATTGCTCAGATCAAAACAATCCTCTGACCCAGGAATGAATTACAGTCAGGATGGTAGGTGTGAAGACCTCATCAAGATTTAATGAGGGGATGGGGCATACTGCCCATCTGTAAGGCTTCTAGTCCTGACCACATACTGAGAATTCGAGCCACACACAATCTTGCGGAGAAAGGAAAGAAAGGAAGCATGGTGGGAAAGGGGGGAGACCTGCGGAGAGTGCAGAGACGAGAGTTGATGCTCTCGGGTCCAAGAAAGGATTGAAAGAGGAAAGTGAGTTTTGATCACATAAAAATAGAGATTGAGCCAGGAGAAGGAGAGTAACCTTTGTCCTTATCTATTTCTGTATCGGGAGAAGGAGAGTAGCCTTCATCCCTAACTTCCGTTGAACTAGAAGTAATAGATTGAATCTCAAAGCATCGTGGTGTAAGCTCAAGGGTGGCCAGTGATAAATCCATTGGGAGTGACTGAGCCTATGGTTGGGTGGAAATGAGCACCCCTTTCAACAGTCGTATCATGCTCTATGGTTCTGATAAGTGTTTTCTTGCATTATGCTTTGAGTTGTAAATAATGGATGCATGAGAATATTTACATGTCTATAAAGGGTTCTTTCTCTGTATTAAATGATCAAGTTATGAGTATGTCTTTGTTCCCTTGAGAACCTATATTTATGCTTGATTTTGCATACACCCCGGTTTAATCACTCGAAGGCCCTTTCCCCGAGAATCTACATCATTGTTCTGGAGTCAGAGCAAGCCTCTTGGCATAGCTATAGTTTTGGTAACCTCACAAGTTACTTTGCCTTGATTTAGAGATTAACGCTCTGCGAGTTGGGAAGGTGTTGTCTTCAGACCAATAGTCTAAGAGACTCTGAACTTGCACCTATTTCCTTAACCAAAAACCTAACTAAGAGCGAGGATCATAGCCCAAGAGTTATATGAAGATCCACGTGACCTGGGTTTAGGAACCTTGGAGCTTGAAGCTCTGAGATGTCAAATTGCACGAAAGTCTAGTTGAACCCCTCAATTGTTATGAACCGTCAATCTATGAACATATATCGAGGGTGGGGAATTACTGTGGAGCGCAAAGGTGAAAATAGAAGACACGCTAGTTCACGACCCGCAATTCACCATTGTCGTTGATCTCGATGGGCTGGAAGGTCAACGATTTCAGTTAGACTAGAGCCAAGCAAGCACTTTCCAGATTGCAGAGGTCAAACTCTCCAATAAAGAGCACACAATTTGGGGCCCCGCAATTTCTGTGAACCATCGATTGTCGTTGAGTTTCGATCTGAGTTTGACGCGTGTAACATACCCACTACCTAAAATCAAACTTTCCCATTGATTTCTCAATAATGAGAATCCCCGAATCTCATAGCAGTGAAATGCCAAACCTGATCCATAGGTCCTTAATTCCCTGTCACAACCTCTTCTTCATGCGTCTGTGACATTTCCCCGATTCAATTTTGGGTTTCGGGGTCTCGTCTTTCCCAATGTCTAGAGTACCCGTCCTCTTGAATCCTTGAACTTCGACTTGCCGATGCACTCCTTTCAGCCTTAGCTCCTCCTGGCTAAACTCTGGTCCATGTGACCACTAATTCATAAGACTGCAGCCTTATCCTTCCTTCGGGGTTTTGGGCTTCAAAATCCCGAGGTGCTCCAACTCCCGTTAGCCCTCCAGGATAGACTCCTGGCCCACATGACCACTATCTCACAAGACCGCAGCCTTGTCTCCCATCGGGGTTTCAAACATCGCAATGTCGAAATGCACAAACATTTTGTCCTCGAAATTCCCGATATCTCGATGACCCAAAAGACGATAGATAACTTCCTGTCGGGACTTTCCTCGATGGCTCCGATTGCTGCCATGCATCCTCCTCTGATGGACGGTCCTGGTTAACTCTCAGTATTTTGTGACTTCTAATGTCCTGGGCGCCTCGTCCCTAGGACTCGCGAAATGCCAGACTCTGACTCCCTTCAGATCTCTAACACACGTCCCAAGTGAATGGATGGTTCAGATCACTCCTCGCGTTTTCGAGACTTCTGATGTCCCGACCTTCACAACCTTAGGAACTCCGATTTCTCGAGTGTCGATATCCTGATGTCTAGTGCCTGGATCTCCGGAATGGACGATCGCGTGATACGCATCCTCTCTCAGATGGACGACCCAGATTTGTGTCGGGGTTTTCAAGGTGGACTTACCTGATCTCCTGTCCACGGGAATGCCGATATCCCAACTCCCGACACCTTGATATCCACCACATGTCTCCACTAATGGATGGTCCAGATCGTTTTCGAGTAATTTCCCATGGAAATTCCCGATCTCATGTCATCGAGACTTCCGATTTCCCGATATGTGAAACCCTGATTAGCCAACCCTCCTTTCGGGATTTTTCCTTCTGTTTATGAGCTTAACCCTCATGCAACTTATGTCAGATCCAACGACTGACGGGTATCTGCTCAAGATATGACGGCTCAGATCTGTCCCACCTCGCGCATTCTTCCACTACTTCATGGATGTGTAAAGATCAACAGTCCAAATGTTCTCATGGACCTTGGGTTCTATGATCGCGATTTCCTTGCTATTCACGAAGATAGAGGGAAAAGGGGCAAGGTATGTAACGCCCTTGTTGCTTTCATCAATCTAACAGTCGTGAATGACCATGGGTCTTTCGAGAGGATCTCATCCGTCGATTTTTTACTTATCCCTACGCTGCTACCTTGGGATTCTTAAGAGGGTCATTCCTCCTCGTATAGGTTTGTTAAGACTTGCGTAGCCAAGTCCTTTTTACAGGTTCTTGGTAAACCTTTCCAGAGAGGGAATCTCTGTGAAGAGATCTATTCCGGGGCATTCCAGGAGACAGATAAGGGGAAACAACTTCTCGAGAACAGGCTGGAAGTCTGACTTGGTTCAACTTAAACATAATGAAATTCATTTATCAACATAAGCCATGCATGGTTTTTCTGTTATAAGCATATACAACTACCAGTATTGATTAAACACCAGACAATCATTCTTATAATGAAAACATTCATAGTTACGAAGCCTATGAGCATAGTTATTAAAAGACAGATATTTCAAGGTGCCAGAGGCAAAACACTTATCAGAAATACCACCAGGGTTAAGTAACTGCTGAGAGGAGTGCTCGTTTCCACCCAATCGTAGGCTCAACGACTCCTAGCGTATTTACCACTAGCCACCCCTGAGCTGAGACCACGATGCTGTGAGACTGCATCTCTCCGTCTGCCAGTGACCAAGAGAGAAGGTTGCAATCCTTCCTTTCTACTATCACTCACTCTACGTAATGCTAGAGTTCCCCTCGCGTCTGCCCCCCCCCCAATCGCTTCTATCCCATGCCTTATCCTCTCGCGAGGTTGCGTGTGGCGCGATTACCCTCGCGCTGGTCAGTCATGATGGCTCTATGGATAGGCGATTCACCTCTCCATCCCTCATTAAGCCATCAACCTACCAGCCTACGGGGAATTTAATTTGGGGCCAGCGAGCCACTTTTGGTTCTTCGGGCCAGTGGATTCCAAATACGGTAATTAATTCTTGGTGGAAGTTAACGCCACCTTTTTAGGTGCCTTCCACCGCCATCATGGTCTCTTTTTTTTCTTCACATCCCCTCTCAGCAGTCCTGCAATAAATTCAAAATGTTATTCACATTCATTGACCTTTTCCTCAAGGTCTGTTTACATCACATATTCACATTTATGAGTTCGCCATAGTTCTTGGCCAGTCCAGTTATATTTACAAGCTGGGGGAAACAGGGTGTTACAATTCCCTCCCCCTTAAAAGGAACATTGTCCTCGATGTTCTTATCTACCAAAATGAATTGTATGTACAGAAGTAAACAAAATCGGATATGCTTATCTCATGGCATCCTCCCTTTCCCATGTAGCCTCATCTGGGCCAAAATGTTTCCACTCCACCTTGACCTGTGCAATGGTTCTGTTCCGAAGCAGGGTTTCCTTTCTATCCAATATGCATTAAGGTTCTGGTAGAAATTCTCCCTCCGGTTCCACCTGGATCATAGACCAGTCAATTATATGATTAGCATCATGTACATATTTCTTCAATAATGAAACATGGAAAACATTATGTGCTTTCACTGTGGGAGGAAGTGCTAGCCGATA
>ML779062.1:1828171-1910086 GCA_009831015.1 Picea engelmannii | reverse complement strand
GTAGAAATTCTCCCTCCGGTTCCACCTGGATCATAGACCAGTCAATTATATGATTAGCATCATGTACATATTTCTTCAATAATGAAACATGGAAAACATTATGTGCTTTCACTGTGGGAGGAAGTGCTAGCCGATAGGCTACATGTCCCACTCTTTCTAGAACCTCAAAGGGTCCACAATACCAAGGTGCCATCTTGGCACAATGTTGTGGGGAAATTCTACCCTACGGACTAACAAGCTAGGGTTTAAACTTGCATGTATATCATGACCCTTCAAGAATTACTTTTAACCTTCTACCCCAAACCTAAAACCCTTTTTCACATGCAAACATGGGAAGAACCAACTAACCTTTTTATCGACGGTTGGTGTAGATCCTCCGTTGAGATTTATCCTGTTGCTTCTACTGCTCCTTCCACAAAGCGATCCTGCAATCAAGACAAAACTATGCATGCATTCTATTGTTCTACTAGAGGATTAGAGATTAAACATAAATCAAATGAAACACATTAGACTCATGCATTTGGGACGGGAAAAGTATATTTTTATTAATCTCAAGATGAATCAAATTACAATGATTATAGAGAACAACCACCATTCCTTGATCCTGATCCTGGGCTCCTCCTCTTCTTTGTCCTCCAACTGCTTTGCTTGAATTCTCCTAAAGCTTGAGGAAAGGCTAAAGGGTTGGGACAAAATGGATTCGACAATTGGGCAGAGTTTCTTTGCTATGATTTTCCTCTTTTTGAATAGTATCCCTACCCCTTCTTTTATAGGCTAGAAGGAGCTAGGGTTTTAGACGAACTCTCGGCCATGCATGGCTAGGAGTTCCAGTTAACTGACCCAAATATTTTCGTTCCGTCGGAAACTTTCCTGATTTTTTTCTTTGTTAGGTAAACGCGGGCTGTAGTGGTCCAGCCAGCGTTCCAATGCATGCTGTATAAGGCCTGCCAGCGTTCCAACGCTCCCAGTAATGGGTTAGGGCGCAGGTTACTTGTTTTAAGAGGTTTTTGAAGAGTCTGTTCAGCATGGTTTTGGCAATGAAGGGCAATGAGTTGGCCTTATGCTAGGTAAGCATGGATGGTGCAATTTAGGGTTATAACAGATGCCCCCTAATGTGTGAGGTCAGAAGAGCATTTGATGGCCGAAATACATTACCAATTCTTTACCAATCTGTACTGATATGATGAATGAGTGAGCCTAGGAATCAGGAATCCGAAAGTGCCGTCTGCAAGAAATATCAAATGTCCCATCGAGGCGGGCATACCCATGCTCGGGATAAATCAGAACCATGGATACCAATAAAATACACTGTAGATCCATGTCAAGTAACTATAAAGAGTAGCCGCAAACAATACACAGTGGAGCTACATCTCGAAATCAGAAAGATATACATAGAAAGTATCCATCTCTCAGAAGCTGATTCGGCCTGATGGCTGTACTTCAGAGCTCGAGCAACAACTTCAAAATCTTCTAAACTTGGGTAGGAGTGTAATGTGAGTGTACAACTGTACTACCTAGAGGTCTTTGACGGCTCGTTGGTTGTGGACTTGATAATCTTTGATGATCGGACTGAAGGCTTCAGTGATTTCGAACAAAGACTTGATTGGACGTTCAGGATGGTCGGGTATGCGGACAAGAGACACATTGCAGAGGGGCCGACTCAGGCTTAGTAACAAACTTCCCTTGGACAATAACACGACAAGTGATAAGACTCAGGCATCATATCTGTTAATCATAAGTCTACGAAGCAGGAGGCAACACAAACTCTCCATATGCTTGGAAGAGTAACCAAACGGTGGAGGACACAACTCAATATAGCGAGAAAAGCTTCCTAAGGTTGTATTACATCCCAAAGTATGATGAATCAAACGGACAGATGTGCTTTATCCAAGGGACTCCTGATGCTGCCAATAAAGAAAATACTTTTCCCATCCTCTTTTTGGGGTATATTTGATTTTTTTTTGTTCTTTTTTATTATTTTGAAAAGAATAAATGAATGTTACGTTACAGTGGAGGAACGAGCACAACAAACATACAAGCTCAAGGTACAAGGACAAGACTGATGTTCTAGTAAATGATACTCGAGAAAAATCCTCCAATGGCCAAAGGTGTTAAGACGCAAAGGCAAACTCTTACTAGGCTGAAAGGTAAAGGATGCAGATGCGGTTGATAGAACACACAATGGTAACGTCCTTTGATGTAAGTTTAATGAGCCCAAAGAAGGGAAGCTCGATGATTTTTCATGTTTAGAGAGTCTGAAAAAGAATAAAAGGAAACTCCATTGGGGTACCTTTTTCGTCAATAGTCTAGTTGGTTCAAAAAAGGGGTAAACTAGCACCGATTAGACGTCAATTCAAAACCATTTTAACGAGTGTGAAAAGGACAAGATCACTCGACGATTTTTTCACTTTTAAGGAGTCTAAAAAAAGATTAATTATGGACTCCGTCAGGAATGTTCTTCTGGACCAGTTTAACAAGTGTGAAATAATAAGATCACTCGACGATCTTTTCAATTTTAGGGAGTCTGAAAAGAGCTTAACTATGGACTCCGGGGGGGTTTCTTTTTCGTAAATTTAGTCCCTTAGGCTCGAAAAGGAATAAAATTATACTTGAGAATACTCTTCTACAGAATGGGAATTCAATAGAGTATTCATTTGTTCGTTCAGTTGACCGTCCGGACCGAAAAAGGGGTAAACTACCGCTGGAAATACGTGACTTCAAATTTCAGTTTAACGAGCGTGAAAGGCCACAAGATCGCTCGACAATCTTTTCATATTTAAAGGGTCTGAAAAGGGCTTAAAAGGAGACCCGTTATGTTTTGGGAGTTCGGAAGGTAAGACAAGGAGTGAAAAAGACCCATGCAAATGAGGCTCAAATTCATATTCAGGAAAGACTATACAGACTCCCGAGCCTACTATGTTGTCAGAAACGACATGGACACCATAATGCAACCAGGAACTACCTAGGGCATCCATGTTTTGGTAAGCTCTACCACCAAGTTGCGACACTTCTAGAGCAGATATGACAGTTCTGTGTCACAACCGGATGGGATCGATCCTATATCATAAGAACAAAAGGCAACGAGATGCAACAGTGGGGATGAAATCCTACCCTATATGCTCAGGTTGATTTTTGGAAAAAAAAAGAAAAAAAAAAAATTTGGACCGTCCTTATGTACATTTTTATTTTATTTTCTTAAACTCAATGAAAAACGTCCCAATACCTGATCAAGTCCCTCCCACATCACTCCCGAACCACTCAAAATGGTTTTTGGTATAAAGAAACTGATAAAAGGGCCCAAAAAAGTGACAAAAAGAGGCCAAAAAGTCTATAAAGAGAAGCTGGCAGCTCATTATCACCATTGCTGATTTGGAAATTGACTCTAGAGCCAAAAGACCCCCTTTGCGAGAGATCGTGATTCCGAGAGCTACAGTGGACGAAACGAACTTCTGCTTGGACCAAGTAAGTACAAACTCCCTCATCTTGCATTTCAATACGTCATTTATTAATTTTGAGCATTTTTGGGTGGTGGCCGTCGACCTCTAAGAGGTCGGCCCTAGTAACCCGCAGGCTGTCCAGAGACAGCCCGCGGGTACCCATGCACAGAGTCAAAACTACGCGCGAGTACCCGCAACTTTCGCCTCGACAGCCCGCGGGTTACCCCCCGCGCAATGGCAAATGGACTTGGGCAAGATCTAAACTCTCCTTTTTTGCTTTGTGACTTTTGCAGGATGTATGTTCATTGGAGAGAGAGAGAGCATGAGGCTGCCAATGAGGCAGTGGCTACAGATCCGAATGTGATGGCCGTGTTGTCACAGTGTGGTTTGGTGAAGTTTTTCTTGTGTCCATTCATGCGTGCTCAACCCAGGCTACTGAATGCCTTGGTTGACTATTGGCACCCAGATGCAGAGACATTTATGATAGAGGGGCAATCCTTGGTGCCCACCACCGAGGATATCTATTTTTTGACGGGCCTCTCGAGGAGAGGGGAACCCGTTAACTTGCAGATGTTTCCTGCGGGGTCGAGCAAAGTCTCGGAATTGATAGAGGAGTATTGCGAGGCTGGGATTGATCCAAGACCTTCTTCGGTGCCCGTTGGTAGGATCACCAGCCTCACCCTGCAGATTATTTTATCGCTCATTGGGCGGATTACTGGCTCTGCAGCAGTGCATCAGGCTTCGCGCGCACAGATGAACTGTGCAATTCAGTGCATGAATGCACAAATTTTCGATTGGAGTACCACACTGTTAGAGAGCATGAAGAGGCAATTAACTGATTGCCGACAGCGGACACACAGGAACTTCGGGTTCGGAACTATCCTGTGTTCATTTTTCTTTGAGAGAGTTCCATGCTTCAGTCCTCGGCTGACAGTACGAGGACATCTGGTGACTTTCCCCGCAGTATGTAGATGGGCAGCATTACTGTCGCGACAGGATGGTGGAAGGACCGTAGAGGCCTTCAACGACGAATTTTTTGCTTGGTGGTCACGACAGATCCCCGCTATCGAGGACTACCCATACGCGGGGATCGACTTTTCCAGAGATCCAGCGATACCAGTGCCTCCTAGTGAGGAGCGAGGGGAGATGGGTAAGTCTCCACCTGTACAGTTTTTTTGTTTGCATATGTAATTTTTATGTCTTTTTATATGTATATCATGTTTTTGTATAACAGAGTTTTTGATGAGTGAACATTTTGTTGCGTGCAGATGTGGGAGCCGTGCGACCTGTCGATTTTGCACGGAACCGACGCCACCCACGGCCAGAGGCCGCAGCTGCCACTGCCGGAGGGGAAGCAGTAGCAGGGAACCCTCCAATAGGAGATGCCGAGAGGGCTCTTAGGCGGATTGAGCGGAACTTCACTGAGCTCACTCACACAGTTCCCATGGCTAAGATAGAGGACATGCCGCCCTCCATGCAGACTCATATGGTGGGGTTACCTCGGACATGGGTTCGACTGTTTAGGTGTTTGGGCCGAGCTGTACATGATTATAACATGTCCCATAGGCCTTGAACAGACTTGTAGACTTTGATGTGCCTCGAGCACTGATATGTATATATATTTTTTGAGGGCGTAAGCCCCAGTGACTCATTATGGTTCCCACTTTTTGTGGCGCTTGCGCCCATCTATGTACTCTGAGGATTTTATGATGTTATATATATGGTTTTTATTTCTTTTTTGTGTCTTATGGATGGTGTGTACAAAAATGTATTTACATGTGGTTGATCATGATCTTCTTTATGTGTGAGAAAGATGCCAATCTAAAATGTGATTAGCTAGAGTATCTGTGATTTGGTTTAGACTCCTAGGAACATGAAAATATGTAATATAATCAAAATTGCGTTCCAAGAGATGTACTCTAAGGAATCGTCGGTGTAAAGTAGGATCGTGCACACAGTATATTCTGTTTAGCTGCGACACAACCAGTTGAGCGTCTAGATAGACTCGGAGACGAGAGATGCCCAATGACAAAGCATCACGAAGCAACTCAATAACCACGCTATACTCAACAACATTGTTTGTGGTGTCACCTAAGCATATCCCTCTGGAAGATAACAACTGACCCTGCGGTGTAAAGATTACCCAAGCTGTGGAGGCAAGCCTCCGCATGTGTCGACTAGCACCATCCGCATACCCAATGAACACCTCGGACTCACTTGACATCTGCCATAATGATGAAAGATAACATTAATGACCCGTCCATGACATGTTTTTCAAAAAGAAACAAAAGAAAGTAATAGCACAAAGACTATACATATGTTACAAAAAGTTACCCACAGTGACCATTCTATGAGTAATACTTCTTGAGGTAGAGCCCATTCCTAGGCTCCGCCAAAGCATTCCCTTCAAAATCGACCAAATGATAAGCGCCCTTCTTTAAAAACTCCTTAACAATGAAGGGTCCAAACCACATGGGTTTGAACTTTCCTGCCCCCAGGGGGTCCTTATCTTGGTCATAAACCAAGACAAGGTCACCCTCAGAGAAAACCCGAGGACGAACGGACCTATCATATTGACACTTAACCTTATGTTTATGAACTTCGTTAGCCAGTGCCGCATCACAACACTGTTCATCAAGCTACTCTAGGTGTACTAACCGTTCTTCAAGCGGAGAAGTGTCTGGCAATAACTGTACTGCCAATTTCAGAGATGGAATTGTACATTCGATGGGCAAGACTGCCTCCAGCCCGTAAATGAGTTGGAAAGGTGAGAAACCGGTTGCAGTCTTAACTGATGTTCGGTAAGCCCATAATGCTGAGTATAACATCAAATGCCAATTTGACTTGGCTGAGTTGATGGTTCGCTGGAGCATTGTCTTAAGCGTTTTGTTAATAGCTTCCACCTGCCCATTGGCTTGGGGGTAGTAAGGTGATGAGTGTTCTTGCCGTAATCCAAGCTTCGATGTTAACTCAGACATCATTTGATTCTGAAAGTGACTGCCATGGTCAGTGACAATCTCTCTTGGGACGCCGAACCATGATATAATTTGGTTAAATAAGAAGAGAGTTGCAGTCTCTCCATCATCTTTGAATGTCGGCATAGCTTCGACCCACTTAGTGAAGTAGTCGATAGCCACAATGATATAGCGGTGCCCTCGGGCTGATGGGGGGTTGCAAGTAGTGTAATCAATGCCCCACTCAGTGAAGGGACCGACGATGATAGCGGGAAACATGGGAGCTGGATGTGCCCTCATCTTCCGTGAGAAGATTTGGCACGGATGGTACTTCTTGGCCGACTCGATACAATATTTTATAAGTGTGGGCCAGAAGTAGCCTGCTCGTAATATCTTTTGGGCTATTTCCAACCTGGACAAGTGACCGCCACAAGCTCCTGTATGAAAATCGTTGAGCACTATGATGGCCTCCTCATGAGTGAGACATCGACACAAGATACAATCTACATCTCTCTGATACAAATTATCATTGAGTATAAGATAGTTCTTGGCCTGATGGCGTAACCGCCGACGCTCATCATGAGAAGAAGAGGTAGGACACTTCAAAGTCTGGAGATAGATCAGTATATCTCCATACCAGGGGTCTGACGATTCAATCAAAAACATATCCCCCTGGATAGGCGATTCCTCAGGCACAACGTCACCTGACTCAACCGGAAGTTCCGAGATAAGTTCTACGAAGACCAGCGACTTTTTGGACTTGGCTGAAACGAAGTCCAAGTCGAATTCTTGGAGGATGACCATCCATCTACTGATTTTTCCACCGATAACTCATCGTGTCAACATGTACTGGAATGGATTTACGACAGCTATGGCGGTGGTCTTGTGAAACATAACATAGTGACGGAACCGTTGAACAGCATGAACTGTCGCCAACGCAAGCTTTTCGAGATGGGTATAATTAAGTTCCAGTCCTATGAGGCCTCGGCTTAGGTAATAGATCATGTATTCAGAAAACGAATCATCTTCATGAACTAAAACCATGCCTATGGTTGACTCTGCGGCAGCCAAATATAAGAGGAAATCCTTGTTATAATTCGGTGGCCGTAGCAGAGGTGCAGTTGTAAGGGCGTGTTTCAATGCGTCGAAAGAGTGCTACATGGCTTCGTCCTAGAGAAAAGGAACGTCTTTCTTCAGTAAACGCATGAAGCCCTTGGTAATTTTGGCATAGTTGGCGATGAAGCGTCGTAAGAAGTTCGCCTTTTCTTGAAGACTCTGAAGTTGTAAGATTGTGCGTGGGGGGGCCAACTGGACTATTGCCTCCACCTTAAGAGGATCGACCATGATCCCTGTTGTTGAAACAATGAAACCTAACAAACGTCCTGATGTGACACAAAAGCTGTATTTGCTGGGATTCAAGCGAATCCGGAAGTAGCGGCAGCATTCGAAGATGAGTCTGAGGTGTGTAGGATGATCTTTTCACTTGCGAGAGCGTGACTCTAAATCATCGAGATAGGCCTCGAATATATGTTTGAGGTCATGAAATGCAAAAGACATGGCCTGCTGGAAAGTAGCTCCAGCATTCTTGAGACCAAAAGGCATTTTTCGATAGGCGAATGTACCCCACAGACAAATGAATGCCATTTTGTGTTGGTCTTCAGGTTTAATTTGGATTTGGTTATAACCTGAAAAACCATCCATGAACAAAAAGGCTTCATAGCTGGCGCACTCATCAATGATCTGGTCGATGAATGGAGTTGGATAATTATCTTTCGGACATGCCTTGTTCAGATCACGAAAATCGGTACAGACACGAATCGTGCCTTGTTTCTTATCGATGGCACGAGATTTGACACCCATTGAGTCAAGTGAATAAGGTATATGAACCCTACCTTAAGCAATTTCTCAACCTCAGCTTTGATGGCTGCTGCTTTCCTAGGATTAACTGGATGAAGCTTCTGTCGAACATGCTTAGCATCAGGATACGTAGTGATCTCATGTTCAACTATTTTCGGATCGATGTCTGGCATTTCCTCATAAGACCAGGGAAAAACATCGCGGAATTCTTTAAACAGATCCGTGTAAATTTGAATCTCTTCAGGGGAGAAATCCGCTCCTATGAAGACATTCTCCACGATGTCAGGGTTTCGGGAGATATTGATAGGTATCGTGGCAGCGATAGTCGCCATGTTTCCTTTAGCATAACAATCCTGGGTAGCTAAAAGGTTGATGGGACAAGGTTGATCTCCCGTCATGGTGATAGTGAATTATCCTGCCTCAATTTGGTGTAACTCTGGGAGGAAATATGATCTGTGATGAAGATCTTCCCAGGGTTTGTCCAGACCGGTCATTTCCTCTATTATAGCTTCGTCTGAAGGCAAGACTAAATCTAACGAATCGGTGTTGGCAAGAGAATCCTGAGCCCAGATAGGCTCCGGAAGTGGATCCAATTCTTGTGCGGGAGTCGGATCCGGAGTAGCTGAATCTTGCTGGACTAAAGAGTATGCTACTTCAGCAGCCGACAAGGGCATGGACATGCCGAGGTGCCCTGTCGTATCCATCGTGGCTGATGGGGAAGGAAGAATCCATGGATCCTCAAAGTAATTCGTGTGGAACGACGAAACATGGAAAATCTCAGCCTTGTGGTGATTCGATATAAACTTGACATCGCCTTGAGGAGGTGGGTAATCGAAAGTACCCATCAAAGATGGGCACAAACCAATTCCTATGTTAACGACACCAGCTTGAGGATTATCTACCATGAGAACCGTGGATGCCCCCAAGGCTGGGTTAGGCCGAGAGAAGGACAACTGATCTATGGTCACTATCCGGCCTTCATGTGGAAACAGGAGGACTCGGAAAATGGTAGCGACCACCGCTTGCATGGCATAAGTCCAACTACGACCTAACAAGATATTGTAGTCGATGGGGGCATCGACTACCTCTACTTCGATGCACACGGTCTTTCCCCCTAACTGCACAGGGAAAGAAGAAATGATGCCATGTGGTCGAAAAGAACAACCGTCGAACGCAGTAAGGAGAGTAGGTGATGGAGACAACTCGGGTTGACCAATGGCTTTCCAGCATGCTAACGACATAACGCAAGTCGAAGTGCCCTCGTCAACCACCATGCGGTAGATATTTCGTGTAAAATTTTTTGTGGGGTGAGCCACTACTATCTGAAACGCGACGTGGTAAGGCAAATGAGGTTTCAAGTCAGTCATATCTAACATGATGGTACCCGGGTTACAAGTCTCAGTAGATCCTAAAGCAGTCAACAAGGCTTTTCGCTGAGCAGGGAAACTTTGGAGGACCTCCAAAGCAGACATAGCACAAGGGGTTTGTGATAAATCTTCCACCACAAAGTAGTTCTGGGTGGCCCTTGCGTTTGGGTTGTGCGAAGTGTGCTTGAATACACCTTTTGGAATGCATGTCATCATTTCACCCAACGTCTTCTCAATCTGTAGAGGAAGAGATGGGATCTCGACTTCTTTGCCCTTCTCAGAGGCACTTGGTTTTCTATAGTCGTGCACTCTAGTCGTTATGAAAGAATCACTTTTAACCATATATACATTCGCGGAAGATGAATTGTTTGGAGGTTGGAAGTTTTCTTGGCTGCCCCCTTTGCCACTCGCAGAGGCTTGAGTTAAATTTTGCCCATGCTGAAAGAGATTAGTCAACACGGCTTGTTGTTGCTGTGTGACAAACTTCTGGGCCTCCGCAAGTCGAGGGCATAGATGGGTCAGGTGGTCTTCCGCACATAAGTTGCATGGATACCTCACCTTCCTCTTTTCCGTGGGGCCCTCGCCAACATTATCAGTCGGTTTTTTATCCCCCTTACCCCTCTTACGTTGTTTTTTCTTCCCTTCAGGCTGCTGGTTGGACTTTGGGTTAGTCGTCTGCACAGAGTGTATTTCCGACGTTTGGGTAGGAGGAGCAGCCAAAGCAGTAGTCTGGTTGCCCGTTGAGTGCTGTATTGATAACTGTTGCAATTGTTTTGTCAATTTCTCAGCGGGCTTGGTTTGTGCCGAACCAATGATACCATCGGCATGTGGTCCAACTCTCTGTCTGGTTTCCTCCAGTATCGAACGTGGTGCATCTGGTAAGATGTTGTATAACAAACCGGACTGAGAATAGATGAGCTCAAACTGTTGAGCCTGCATAATGGCGTCTTCTTCTGAGAAAACTCCGGACGTTGCAACGTCTTTGGACAACTGTGGGACCAAGGACTTAATGAACCACTCCAGAAGGAATGCTGGTGGGACTGGTACTTTGATAAGACTCTTTCAGCGTCGCCACTCTCGAATGTGATCTGAGATATGGTCCGTTGTCGTCTGCTCGAAATTGGCTAGCAACTTTGTGTCGGCGTCGTATCTCACAGGTAACTGGAAATGGTTAAGGAAGACCATCGCCATTTCGCCAAAAGAAGAGTATCGTGAACGATCAAGCTCTATGTACCATTTCGCGGCAGTCCCGATAAGAGTGCGTTGAAACAATCACAACTGGACAGAGTCATCTTTCAGTGAGTTCGATGAACACCAAAGATGGAAAGTAGTCACGTGATCACCTGGATCTTCGTTAGGCTTGGCCTCGAAATTTGGAATGTCCGAAGGCAACTTTGTTGGCATAGGAGGCCAACGTGGATCGTGACAGATAGGATCATTTAAAAACCATGTCAAATCTGGCAAGTGTAACGTTGCCAAGAAAGGTAGTTTTGGTTGCTGCTGATAGCCTGGATAAAGGGGTCCTGGAGTTTGACTAGCACCAGGTTGCCAGGAAAAGTTTGGCTGCTGGCCCGGATTCTGGTAGAAACCATGGCCCTGAGCAGCGTAAGGGTTTTGCATCTGAGGAGACATCATTGGATGATTCCCCATGAAGGACAGAGGATGTTGGGCGTTCATCGTGTTCGATGGACTTTGGGAAGGATTCCCCCATGCCGGTCCTGACGGGAGAGGCATAGAAGTCTGTCCGGGGTTCCATTGACTATGAAAATAATTACCCCAGATCGACATTCCAAAGGAAGGAACATATCCTTTTCCTGAGTTCCAAGGTCCTGGTATATGTGCCCTCGGCGCTGGAATAGTACCCTGTGCCGGTGTAGACTGTCCAAAAATGGGTGTGCCCCTAGCTGGGAAAGCAGCGGATGCAAACGTGTTATTACCAAACGTTCCATTCCAAACAAATGGTGACGAACCTACCGGCTGAGTTTGCGCAGGTGTTCCTTGACTCCCTGCTCCAAATGGACTTGTGTGTGCAGGCTGCCCGACGAACTTCTGATGCGGACCACCGAGCGAAGGGGATGAAGGAGGGATGTGATCTCCAGCGTAAGGAAAAGCATTGAAAGGGACAGGAATGCCCCCAATTTGACCTTGCAGGGGAGCATTAGAGCTCCCTGCCCCCTGACCCAAAGTCTATAAAGTGGAGTAAGTGAGTACAGGGCTTGTACCCGAACTAGGCATACCGTATGAAAACGGTGGGCCTGTCACACTAGGTGTGTAAGGAGGTGTGGCCGCCGCGATAGATGGGGTTGGTCCACTATGCGACGTAGTTGCGGCTGAGACCATGGTGGCCCAGACCATCGACAAAGGCAAGTTAGGAGAAGCTTCTCCTGTGGTAGCAACAGTGATGGGAATGGAAGAAATCCCAGTTGAAGTAACAGAGTTTGGTTCCATCACTGGGTTAGGCACGGACATGCGTTCGTAGAATTGAATTGGCACAATAATGTCCAGCCAAGTATCAGTGTTTGAGGTTTCAACCAATCCAATATTGGCGGTTGATTCCTCCGGGGGGTGTTCGGGCTCAAAATCCCCGGTTGCTTCGAAAGACCCTTGATGGTCTAGTTTCCACCTCAATGGTGGCGGGGGTGGCTCCAGTATAACCGGCGGCAGGCCCAGAAGCCTTCGTGACTGGCGGAGCTCTGAATCCTCCACTGTGTGAGAAGATTCATGACACGCTAAGGTATTCTACACGAACAAACATTAATACTCGCTAAAAGAAAGCCCCTAGAAGATAAATCAAGCAAGCACTAAACTAGTTGGAAGAACAATTACAACAACCAACACTAGAGAAACTTACCGATGCAAGTGCAACTCGAATACGGAAGAACCCTCTGGGTATACTCTGCAAAGCGTGGCCTGATGTCTATCCTAGGTACCGTGGTATACCCCCGCAGTCACCTATGTATGTCCCTAGAAATGATTGGCAACTAGTTTGCCAGCACGTGAACAGTCACCAGGCGGGTACAGTCGATAGTCGGGTAGACCACAATGAGCAGGGTATCAAGCCCGAAACCTGTCAAGGGTATCGAGAGAAAATGGTCCGGAAGACAACTGAGGACCTCAAATGGATTCGAGACCCACGAAGCTCCGTGGCAAATGAAAACGACGAAATCCCTTAACAAATCCTCTATATGTGTTCTCCACAACGCTCGGTCCAGCTTTGGAGGGGTTATCTCTGCTACCTTTCCTTACGCGACCTCGTGTTTAGCCCTTGTGTTAGAGGGGGGTCCCGGATAACTTTCTGTAACTGGACTTCTACACTCCCTATTGACAGACTCCAATGTTTGGTTTGAGTGGCCTTGGAGAATTTACTTTCCAACCTATTCCAAGGCCCTAGTCCTGAGCTAGTGTATGCACCCTACAAACAAAAAGTCTACTTGATTTTAATTAGCGTTGCTTTTAATGGGATTTTTTAAGTCACAAGGTATGAGAGTGAAACTGATGGTGTGTGAGAGACTCAAAGAAAAATAAACAAGAAATGCTTGGAAACAAAAACTTTTACAAAAAATGCAAAAACCAACAACTTTTCAACAAGAAAGACTTCTTTTCTTTTTTTGAATTTTCTAAGATCTCATGTAGTAAATATAAAGGAATTTCGGTCAGATCTGGGAGCTACTTATACTCTAAATGCACTGCAAACAACTTATGAAACAAGACTTCTTCCTAGCTATTGATGCAACAACACAATATTCAAACCAAGAAGAAAATGAAACAAGATATATTTTTTTTATTTAATTGCAAAATGACGCAATAAAGGGAAAATGACGACAAGAACAAAACCAAGCAAATAAAGTTCTGGCTTAAAGCGCAGATCGCAAAAGAATCAGAGCAGAGATGCAAAAAAGCAATCCAGAAAGCACCAATTCTAACACTTGTCTAAAAACCATAAAACAACAAATTTTTCGTTTTGGCTTTCCTATCAAAACATTAAGTAAGCAAAACACAAGCTAAGGATATGAGGCCCTAACTTACTGACTATGCACCCTAGACTCCAAACCCTGAAAGGAACACTCCTCACCACAGGAGGGGATGACTGCCCCACCCAGGCTGAAAGGCAACCAGACAGGCCCGCAACTGTCACTGAGACAACACATGTTCAAACGCGTGCTGAGCTACAAAAGCACGCGGGTACCCGCGAGCAGAACTGAAACAACCCGCGTGTAGTTATAAAATCAAAGAAAAAATCAAACACAGGCAGCCCAGACCTGAAAGAGGCCTATGGTATTTACAACCAGGGTCTCTGAAAGGCTTGGATGCTTCTATCTTAAAAGAAAAGGAAAATTTGCAAAAAGAAAACAAATGCAAAAAATAACCAACACAATAAGGCAGACTGAAAGAAAGATAGTAGACCAATCAAGACCCAAACAGGATCCAGAAAGCCCCCTGAGAAGGTAAACTTCTGACAGGGAAGAGGAAACTGCCTCTTAAGCTTCCTGGGCTCTACACGCTATTGAAACCACTACAGCAGGCGTTCAAACGCGGGCTGTAGAAGGTTAGGGCGTGGGTTACACGCATGCAGGCCTTCTGCAGGCCGCGTGTACACCTGTGTGTCCCGAGAATTAATGTCAAGCAACAGTCAAGGAAAAACTGGTATTGATAACCAGGTTCCCTGCTAGCTTTTGACCTAACAGAAAACAAAACAACAAAGAAACATAAACTTTATTCCTTTAAACTACCCAAAAACCTCTCTTGAATCTGGAAACCCTAAGAGTAAATATCCCCAATGGAGTCGCCAATTCTGTTGTGGGGGAATTCTACCCTACGGACTAACAAACTAGGGTTTAAACTTGCATGCAGATCATGACCCTTCAAGAATTACTTTTAACCTTCTACCCCAAACCTAAAACCCTTTTTCACATGCAAACATGGGAAGAACCAACTAACCTTTTTATCGACGGTTGGTGTAGATCCTCCGTTGAGCTTTATCCCGTTGCTTCTGCTGCTCCTTCCACAAAGCGATCCTGCAATCAAGACAAAACTACGCATGCATGCTATTTTTATACTAGAGGATTAGAGATTAAACATAAATCAAATGAAACACATTAGACTCGTGCATTTGGGATGGGAAAAGTATCTTTTTATTAATCTCAAGATGAATCAACTTACAATGATTATAGAGACCGGCCACCATTCCTTGATCCTGATCCTGGGCTCCTCCTCTTCTTTGTCCTCCAACTTCTTTGCTTGAATTCTCCTAAAGCTTGAGGAAAGGCTAAAGGGTTGGGACAAAACGGATTCAACAATTGGGCAAAGTTTCTTTGCTATGATTTTCCTCTTTTTGAATAGTACCCCTACCCCTTATTTTATAGGCTAGAAGGAGCTAGGGTTTTAGACGAACTCTCGGCTATGCATGGCTAGGAGTTCCAGTTAACTGAACCAAAGCTTTTCGTTTCATCGAAAACTTTCTTGTTTTTTGCTTTGTTAGGTAAACGCAGGCTGTAGTGGTCTAGCCAGCGTTCCAACACGTGCTGTATAAGGCCTGCCAGCGTTCCAACGCTCCCAGTAATGGGTTAGGGCGTGGGTTACTTGTTTTAAGAGGTTTTTGAAGAGTCTGTTCAGCATGGTTTTGACAATGAAGGGCAATGAGTTGGCCTTATGCCAGGTAAGCATGGATGGTGCAATTTAGGGTTATAACACACAAGCTCCCATTTTGAGGGAACTCCTTCTGGGCTTAATTCGGAGATATACATGGTCTCCCATTTTGAACTCTCTTGGAGTTCTCTTTTGGTTGGCATAACTTTTCTGTCGGTTCTAGGCGATCTTCAAATTTTGTTTTATCTGAGCTACTTGCTGTTCCATTTCTCTCAACATGTGAGGTCTAAAAGAAATCCTATTTACAAGATTTCTCCAGCTGATTGGAGTATTACACGACCTACCATAGAGGACCTCGAAGGGACTCATCTTTAAGTATGCTTGGTAGCCATTGTTGTAGGCGAATTCTACCAATGGCAGGTAGTATTCCCATTTTCTGGGTTGATGCATTACATGCATCCTTAACATATCCTCTAATATCTGATTCACTCTTTATGTCTGTCCATCGGTTTGAGGGTGATAGGCGGTGCTAAACAACAATTTGGTCTCTAAACTAGCCATCATTGATTTCCAAAAATTGGAAGTAAATTTTGTGTCTCTATTGGATATTATCTCCCTCGGCATGCTGTGCAGTCGGAATATCTCTTTTATGAATATTTGGGAAATATCTATCACCTTGCAGGTTGATTTATCGGGGATGAAATGAGCAGACTTGCTCAGTTTATCCACCACTACCATAATGGTGTCATTCTGTTTGGTTGAAGTTGGCAATCCAGTGATAAAATCCATGGAGATAGTTTCCCATTTCCATTCTAGGATGGGTAAAGGGTGTAATAGGCATGCTGAGTGTCGATGTTCTGCTTTAACCTGTTGGAATTCTATGCATTGGGCCAAATATTTGGCTATGTCTTTCTTTAATCCAGGCCAATAAAATTGTTTCCGGGTGGCAGTGATCATTTTCTGGTATTCTGGGTGACCAATGTATGGTCTTTTATGTAGTTCATCCATAATGAACCTTCTCAAGTCGTCACAATTTGGAATGTATAGTCTATCTCTGTAAGTGAGCAGACCTTCTTTGGTCATCTGGTAGCCTTCATGTTTTTCTCCAGCAGGTTCTTGCTGTAGGTGTAGGGTCATAGTCTGAACGAAGGAATCTATTTCTTGTGCATTTCTGACTCTGTTCTTGACATCTATCTCGCAGGTACTCACTGTTGCCAGGTGAATTGTTTTCATGATTTTGCTAAGGGCATCGACCACCCTATTTTCCTTCCCTTTGATGTGTTTGATCTCAAAATCAAATTCTCTAAGGAGGGCCATCCATCTAGCTTGTCTAGCATTGAGCTTTGGTTGGTCGAACAAATACCATAATCCACAGTGATCTATCATAAGTACAAATTTTCTTCCCAAGAGGTAATGCCTCCACATTTTTAGGGCATGCACTGTGGAAGCCAGTTCTAGATCACGAGTCACATAATTGACCTCATGTTCATTCAATTTTCGGGATTCATAGCAGATCACCTTTCCTTCCTGCATAAGGACTCCTCCGAGCCCTTCCTTACAGGCATCTGTGCACACAAGGAAGTTAGCTTCTGGGTCAACGATTTTCAACACGGGTGCATGGGTTAGTAAATGTTTCAAGGTTTGAAATCTTTCTTCACATTGTTGTGTCCACAGGAATTTTGTCCACTTCCTCTAGAGGGCAGTGATTGGACAACCAATCCTGGAGAAATCTTTTATAAATCTCCTATAGTATCCCGCCAATCCCATAAAGGATCTGATGTCTGAAACATCCTTTGGGGTAGGCCATTCCATGATAGACCTGATCTTGTCAGGGTCTACTGCTACCCCTTCCTCAGAAAAAACATGTCCCAAGTAATGTACTTGCTTCTGAAAGAAGTCACATTTGTTGAATTTAGCATAGAGTTGATTCTCTCTTAGCACTTGCAGTACAAGTCTAATATGCTCTTCATGTTCTTCTCTATTATTAGAGTAGATTAATATGTCATCAATAAAGACTAGCATGAATTTATCTAAAAATTTACCGAGTACATTGTTCATTAAGAACATGAAAGTGGCAGGGGCATTGGTTAACCCAAATGGCACTACCAAAAACTCATAGTGACCATACCGTGTTCGGAAATCGGTTTTATGGATGTCTTCACCCTTGATTCAGACTTGATGATAACCCGACCTCAAGTCAATTTTTGAGAAAATAGACGCACCTCCCAACTGATCGAATAGATCATCAATCCTGGGCAATGGGTACTTGTTATTTATGGTTACTTTATTAAGTTGTCTGTAATCTATACACAGTCTAAGGGTGCCATCCTTATTTTTCACAAACAGGACTGGTGCTCCCCATGGGGACACACTGGATCGAATATAACCCTTATCCATCATTTCTTTCAATTGTAATTTGAGTTCCACTAACTCAGGTGTGCTCATTCGGTAAGGTGTCCTGGACACCGGCATCACTCCTGGTGCGAGCTCTATCAAGAAGTCAATGTCTCTCTTCGGAGGTAAACCCGATACCTCTTCTGGAAACACATCTCTGTATTCTCTCAGGATAGGGTGATCATCAGGGCTTGGTTTAGCACCTTCGGTTGTTTTCAACACCTGTATTGCATATAGGGGACATCCCTTTCGGCAATACTTCCTCATTTGCAGGGCTGATATTTGTCTCACCGAGACTGGTTTTCGGATCCCTTGAAGGGTTATCCTTTTTCCTTCTTTTCTCACACATTCTAAGGTTTTATGGTAACAGTCCAGTTTGGCTTTATGGGCGGCCAGCCAGTCCATACCAATCAATAGATCGTATGATCCCAGGGGTAATACATTAAGGGTTGCTTGGGTGTGGAATTCACCCAACATTAACTGGCAGGCTGGTATGGCCTCTACCACCTTTCTTTTAGTGCTAGTGGCTAACTGTACCAACCATGGCTTGGTTTGTTTTCGTGGCTGTAGCTTACAGTTATCAACAGCTTTAGGGGCTATATAACTCAAATTTGAACCAGGTTCAATCAAAACAGACACCAGATGGTTGAAAATCATACCTTTTATTTCCACTACTGAAGCTTGGTGGTCAGCTTGGTTATTATCCAAGGCTGCATAAATATGCGGCACACTCCTTGCCACATCATTGACTATGGTTGCTTCTTGAAGGTTATAAACTTTCCGACTATTCTGTTGTCGGTGTGGACAGTCTCTCCAGAGATGCTCTCCTCCGCAATCCCAACATTCCAAAGGTTTCCTCTTTGGGTTATCAGTCTTTATTTTATTTCTAGAAGTTTTATTTCCGTCCACCGAGGGAAAGTTCTGCTGGAGTACACTCCGGGTTGGAAAGTTCATTCTGTGGTTCTTCTTGTAGTTTTTCAATCCTAAGGATTTGATCCCCTTTTTTCTGAAATTTTGAACCACTTTTCTGTTTCCAGTCCCCACGCGGCTCTGTCCAATGTCCATATTGTTCATGACAATATGTTTCTTTTCGAATAGTGTCTTCTAAGGTCCTTGGTTCATCGAATTCAATTCGGTTCCGGTATTCCTTGGGTAACCCATTGATGAAGTGTTGCACCTTCGCCTTCTCTGCTTTGATGTAGGGTACATATCTCAATAAGTCGATGAATTTGTTGAAATATTCCTCTATAGTGAGTTGTCCCAGTTTGAGTTCATAAAACTCTTTAGCCTTCTCGTCGAAATATTTTTTCGACAAATACTTCTTCCAGAAGTACTTTTCAAACTATTTCCAAGACAGGTCCTCCTCGCGGACCCCTTTCATATTCTTAAGGTCTTCCCACCAGATGGAAGCTTTTCCATTTAGATTGAAAGTGGCCACTTGGGTCTTCAAATTTTCTGAAAAACCATGGACTCTGAAATATTTCTTCAGTCCAAGTAGCCAAGCCTTGACTTCCTCTCCCTTCTTTATCTCACCGTCGAAGGAGGGAGGTTTGGCCTTTCTGAATTCCTCAAATTTATGACTCTTGGAATTCTTTTGCTTCTTCTGTTTTCTTTGAGAATAGGAACTGGTCCTGCTGCTGGAAGAGCCTTCTCAATCGCCAGCTTCCTTCTCAGTGGAATCGTCTGGTACTGGTCCTTTACCTCTGGGGTGGACCTTTCTTGAAGTGATCCTCTCAGTATGGCCACTGTTACGACCATGTTTCTGCACTTCAGGTTCATTCTTCATTTGTCGCTGTAGGTCAGATAAGCTCTGCAGTAACACTGCATTAATTTCAGTTTGCTTTTCTTGTTCTTTCATCATCCTTTCATTGTTGGCCTTGTAGCTTTGCAACTCAACCATGAGACTCCTCACAGTCTCAGCTAGGTCTAGAGGGGTTCCTATTGCTTTGTCTCTATTGTGGGAGCCTTCTCCCACCTCTTGGTGAGTCACCATGCTCTGCGTCTTTAGATTCTCGCAGTTGATCATCTGCTTTGGTGAAAAGACACACGTTGATTGTTAGTCAAGAGTTGATATATTTTTAAAATCTGAGCATAATTTATATTTTCACATGTATACCCATATAACAGGAATTTTTTTCATTTGGGGTCTTAATCCTTATCTATCAACAGTCTTAACTTAAAACAGGACAACAAAGTTCATGTCCCGATTACAGTTTCATCTTTCAATCTTTCTTCTTAAGGAGAATACGCAGATGATGATGCCTCCTTACGCAGCTCGTGCCTGAGCCCAAGCAGGCCAAGTGTTGTAACCATGCTTTGATACCACTTTGTAACATACCCACTACCTAAAATCAAAATTTCCCATTGATTTCTCAATAATGAGAATCCCCGAATCTCATAGCAGCGAAATGCCAAACCCGATCCATAGGTCCTTAATTCCCTATCACGGCCTCTTCTTCACGCGTCTGTGACATTTCCCCGATTCAATTTCGGGTTTCAGGGTCTCGTCTTTCTCGATGTCCAGAGTTCCTGTCCTCTTGAATCCTCGAACTCTGACTTGCTGATGCGCTCCTTTCGGCCTTAGCTCCTCCTGGCTAAACTCTGGTCCATGTGACCACTAATTCATAAGACCACAACCTTATCCTTCCTTTGGGGTTTTGGGCTTCAAAATCCCGAGGTGCTCCAACTCCTGTTAGCCCTCCAGGCTAGACTCCTGGCCCACATGACCATTATCTCACAAGACCACAGCCTTGTCTCCCATCGGGGTTTCGAACATCGCAATCTCGAAATGCATAAACATTTTGTCGTCGGAATTCTCGATATCCCGATGACCCAAAAGCCGATAGACGACTTCCTGTCGGGAATTTCCCCGATGGCTCCGATTGCTGCCGCGTGTTCTCCTCTGATGGACGGTCCTAGTTAACTCTTAGGATTTTGTGACTTCTGATGTCATGGGCACCTCGTCTCTAGGACTCATGAAATTCCAGACTCTGACTCCCTTCAGATATCTGACATGCATCCCAAGTGAATGGATGGTTCAGATTGCTCCTCGCGTTTTCGAGACTTCTGATGTCCCGACCTTCATGACCTCAGGAACTCCGATTTCCTGAGTGTCGATATCCCTATGTCTAGTGCTCAAATCTCTGGAATGGACAATCGCGTGACACGCGTCCTCTCTCAGATGGACGACCCATATTTGTGTTGGGGTTTTCAAGGTGGACTTACCCGATCTCCTGTCCACGGGAATGCCGATATCCCAACTCCCGATGCCTCGATATCTGCCATGTGTCTCCACTAACGGATGGTCAAGATCGTTTTTGGGTAATTTCCCATGGAAATTTCCGATCTCATGTAACCGAGACTTCTGATTTCCCAATATGTGAAACCCCGATGAGCCAACCCTCCTTTCGGGATATTTCCTTCTGTTTACGAGCTTAACCCTTGCGCAAATTCTGTCAGATCTGACAGATGACGGGTATCTTCTCAAGATCTGACGACTTAGATCTGTCCCACCTCACGCATTCTTCCACTACTTCATGGATGTGGAAAGATCAACGGTCCAAATGTTCTCATGGACCTTGGGGTCTACGATCCCAATTTCCTCACTATTCACAAAGATAGAGGGAAAAGGGGCAAGGTATGTAATGCCCTTGTTGCTTTCATCAATCTAATGGTTGTGAATGACCATGGGTCTTCTGACAGGATCTCATCCGTCGATTCGTTACTTATCCCTACGCTGCTACCTTGGGATTCTTAAGAGGGTCATTCATCCTCGTACAGGGTTGTTAAGACTTGCGTAGCCAAGTCCTTTTTACAGGTTCTTGTGATCCAAGTGGATATTGGTGGCCAGCCACCTATTCCACTTGGACCCCCACCATTGCTTCTTTCAGTTTTGTAGTTTTCGCACAGTTTACTATTTTTAACAGTTTTTCAGGTCTTGAACTTCTGGAGCTGTTTTGAGGCCCTAAACGACGTTTTTTGGGGTATGTTGCGGTTGCAAAATTTCATTATGAAATTTTGTGGAAAATGTTGTAGTCCTCGGATAGATGTTTTCAATGGGCTATCATACGCCTAAAACAGAGATTGTATGCAAAAGTTACGACCCCGGGAAGTTGATGTACCAACTTACCCAAACGGGGCCCACATGACTTTTGGCGCTTCATCTCCCAGGGTTAGGTTTTTGGATGTCTAGGACTTTTGGCATTCCCATTTATTGTAAAAGGGCCTTCAGAGCCTCATTGTAATAATCTTCTCACGGATGCGAGTAGCGGCCACATCTCTTCTCAGAGATAAGCTACCAGCGCCCTAGCTAGTTTATTTCCATTATGTCTGTAAGCATATTTCAGTCATTTGTTATTAATGAAAAGAAGTCTTATTTCTGCTACATCTCTATGTGTATGTGTATTTCTGTATTTCATTGTGTTCCTACATAAATCTGGATCAGTGGTATTAGAGCAGTCTGCTCATTCTCTATCCTTCTTTGCATGTCCCCAACGAGATCGGGGTATAAGGAGTTGGGGCTCGATCTGGTTGAACCTTTGCAAGATCAGCCTCGCAAACCCCAACGACCGCCCATGGGGGAAGAAAAGAAAGATGAGGGAGCAGGAGATCCTATAAAAATGTTGCTCAAAGAGGCCCTCGAGAAACAAAGGAATGCGATGATGGAGAACTTTGCCCAGATTCTTCAACGGATTCTGACTGGTAGTGCATCGAAATCCAGCAGCCACTTTGGAGGTGCCACTCCTTTTAAGGTACAAGTAAACTTTGACATTCCCATATTTGATGGCCAAATAGATGCAGATGTTGTAGATAGATGGTTGAATCTGTTAGAAGGATATTTCTCGGTTCATGACTTTTCCGACCGAGAAAAGATTATTTTCGCACTCCTCAAAGCTTCCCCCCATGTCAAGGACTGGTGGGAAACCTACTTGGAGCAAGAGGGCGAGGGAGAACCCTCTTTGTTCTTAGTCGCACCCACTTGGAATTATTTCCGAGACACTATCAAGGAACAATATTATCCCGTGGGGAGCTATGAGGACAAATACATACAATGGACTACGTTGCGGCAACAAAGGGACCAAGATGTGCATGAGATGACGAATCTGTTTCATACCCTACGCACAAAGTTCGGTATCAAAGATTCAGAGAAACATTTGGTGTTAAAGTACCGCAGTTTTCTGCACAGATACATTCAGGAGGAAATGGAGTTCCTCGACATCTCCTCACTTGGTGTGGCATACCGATATGCTGCCAAGATTGAGCAGAAGTTCAAATAGAATAAGTGAGACTTTGGGTCTGCAAATCAGAAGCACGGGAAAGGTACTCCCAAACTGAAAAACAAAGGACCAAGACAAGGCGGGGTAGCCCAGGACAACCCGCCAAAGCCACAAGAAAAGAACAACACCACGAAGCCAAAAAAGGACACGGGGAAGTGGTGCGAGTTCCATAAGAGCTCCACTCACAACACAAGTGAGTGTCGAGCCAAGCAGTCACTGGTAGCCGAGTTGAAGGCTTATGAATTGGATGCATGCTTAGAATCTAAATTAGAACCTCACAAGGGGAATGACAGGGGGAAGTAGATTATCGATGTGAAGCCCAACGCCACTGTTTCCACCACAAAGATCCAAAAGGAGGAACTAGAAGATCCAGAGGAGGCAGAGCATCTCTTCCATTCCAAGATGTGGGTAAAGGGTTCCCCATTGCAGTTCATTGACGACAGCAGGAGCCAGAAGAACCTCATCTCAGTAAAGGTCGTGAAGCGGTTGGCCTTGCCGACCACAGCACACCAACAACCATACACCATCGGGTGGTTGCACCAAGGACGGGACCTCCGCATCAGTCGACAATGTCGCCTTCCCTACAACATCAAGCCCTTCACGGATGAGGTATTATGTGACATTGCTCTGCTTGATGTTTCTAATGTATTATTAGGCCAACTGTACTTGTGGAAGCGACATGTTGTGTATGAGTCTAGGCTTCATGATGTTATTATCACTTTGGGCAATAATCTGTACAGGATACTGGAGATAGCACCGCCTACCACCATCTCTTTGGTTACTGCAAAACAATGCAGTAAGCTCATTTCCAAAACCAGGAAATTTGTTTTCCTGATGATCTGCCCTTAGGGAAAGCGAAAGACTATGGCCATGACCTCCAGACAAGGCCCCACTGCACGAAAACAACAGATGGATAAGGTCGTGGAGGAGTACGAGGACATCTTCACCTCCCCCGCAGGGGTGCCTTTACACTACCAGGTCAAGCACCCCATCGATCTGACCCCAGGTGCACCGCTGCCCAATGGACCCATCTATCGACGCTCTGTCCTAGAGAATGACGAAATCAAGAGGCAGATTCAGGAGCTGTTGCAGAAAGGTCACATCCATCCGAGTTCATCGCCCCGTGGGAGCCCAATCGTATTGGTGCAGAAGAAGGATGGGACTTGGAGACTCTGCATTGAATATCGGGCATTGAACAATATCACTGTTTGGAATAGGTACCCGATCCCACGGATTGATGACCTTTTGGACCAACTCAAGGGGGAAAAATATTTCAGCAAGATCGACTTGAAGTCTGGGTATCACCAAGTACCAATTGAACCCTTTGATGTGTGGAAGACTACATTCAAATCCAAGGAGGGCCTTTTCGAATGGTTGGTCATGCATTTCGGGTTGACGAATGCCCTTGCAACCTTCATGAGGCTAATGGACGACATTCTGCGGCCATTCACCAACTCATTTCTAGTGGTGTACTTGGATGACATTCTGATCTTCATCCAGACTTGGGAAGAGCACCTCCACCATATCCGACAGGTCCTCCAAACACTGCGGCAACACAAGTTGTGTGCTAATTTGGAGAAATGCACTTTTGGCATAACCCAGGTTCAGTATCTGCGATACATTATTGATGAGCGGGGGGTGCATTTGGATCCAGCAAAGATCCAAGTCATTCAGGATTGGCCAGCCCCAGCCACCCTAACAAAGCTCCACAACTTTTTAGGTCTTGCCAATTTCTACCGTAGGTTTGTGTTGGGCTTCTCTCATATCACTTGGCCCTTGAGTCAAATCACCAAGGGAGGAGCTAAAGAAAAATTCTTTTGGTCTGAATCTCAACAGAAGGTGTTCGGGGAGTTGAAACATCGCCTATGCTCTGCACCAGTGCTCACATTACCAGACTTGCAACAACCATTTGAGATCGAGACAGATGCCTCTAACTATGCTATTGGGGTAGTCCTTACTCAACATGGGCATCCAGTGGCATATCATAGTGAGACACTTTATGACCCAGTCTAGAAGTATCCCACTTATGACAAAGAAATGTATTCCATTGTGCAGGGTTGTTGGCAATGGAAGCATTACATTTTGGGAAAGGAAATGGTGATCCACACAGACCACCGACCCCTGCAGTTCATACAGACATAAGGGAAGTTGCAGAACAATCACCATCAGAAGTGGTCCACATACCTGCAACAATTTCATTTGAACATTAAGTACAAAAAAGGCAGCACCAATAATGTTGTAGACTACCTCAGTCGACCACCCATCGTGGCGCTAAACAATGTGCTCAACTCTTGTGGGCACGAGACTTTCGATTGGATGCTTCTCTACACAAGTGATCCAAAATTCAGCCACACATACAATACACTCTTGGAGGGTAAGCAAGTTCCCAATTTTCACCTCCAGGATGCCCTACTTTGTCACTTGGGACACCTTTGTGTTCCTTCAAGCGAGCGTGCCAAGATGATTTGGGAGGCGCACTACAGTTGAGTCACTGGTCATTTCGGGGTCAAGAAAACCATGGTAGTACTGCAAAAGTATTTCTATTGGCCGAACCTTCGACAAGATGTCGGGAAGTACATCAAGTCCTGCACTTCTTGTGCCATTGCCAAACCGACCATCAAGAAGCAAGGCCTTTATAATTCGCTTCCTACCCCCAGTCAACCTTGGGAATCCATCTCTATGGATTACATGTCGGGCCTTCCTTCTACTAAGCATGCCAATGACTGTGTTTTTGTGGTCGTCGACCGATTCTCGAAGATGTCCATTATGATGGCCTGTAAGAAGAATATCACAGCAGAATCCACTACTAAACTCTTCTTTGAACGAGTGTGGGTACACTTTGGGATCCCACAGTTTATCATCTCAGATCGGGACAGTAGGTTCCTCAGTACATTTTGGTCCAGACTCTGGTTGATGTTGGACACCAAGCTCACCAAGTCCACAACTTTCCATCCGCAAACTGATGGCCAGACAGAGGTCATCAACCAGATAATCGTACACATTCTACGCATGTACAATTCAAAGCATCCACGCACATGGGATGAGAGCCTCCCCTATGTACAACACAGCTACAACCGGTCTCTCCATAGATCAACTAGCCACAACCCCTTTCAAGTAGGCTTGGGATTCCAGCCACTATGTCCCATTGACATAGCCATGCCATTTGTGGCGACTCAGGAAGATTCAAATCATGTCCAGTCTGAGGCGGATAAGGAAAACAACTTCATTGAGAACATTCAACACATCCACCAATAGGTACATGACATCTTGGACAGAGCCAATGCTAAGTACAAGAAACGACATGATCAACATCTGGTGCCACACAACTTCCAAGTTGGCGAAAAAGTGTGGCTGCATTTGCAAAAGGAGTGCCTCGCTGGACCCCACCGCAAGATTCGTCCACTTCGATATGGGCTGTACACCCTCACCAAGGCTGTAGGGGAAAATTCCTTTGAGCTCAGCATTCCACCATTCCTTGGTCTACACCCAATGTTCAATGTGGACCACCTTCGGCCCTACTTTCCACCTCTACTAGACACATCCGACATGGCAGAACAACTCACACCAACAGAGTTAAATATAGACTGCATGGAACAATCCAGAACTGATCAGATCATGGATACATAGATCAAGCACACCTGAAAACAAAGGATACCACTATATCGAGTTGTCAAAGCAGGCCAACTCCTTTACCAAGGGAAATGGCTCACCAGGGACCAAGTTCAACAGAAGTTTCCTCATCTCATGGAGGAACTCAATGCAATGGGGACCATTGCTTCCTAAGGGAGGAGGAATGATCTAGGTGGATATTGGTGGCCACCCACCTATTCCACTTGGACCCCCACCATTGCTTCTTTCATTTTTGTAGTTTTCGCACAGTTTACTATTTTTAGCAGTTTTTCGGGTCCTAAATTCCTGGAGCCATTTTGAGGCCCTAAACGACGTTTTTTGGGGTATGTTGCGATCAAAAAATTTCATATGTTGTAGTCCTCGGATAGATCTTTCCAATGGGCTATCATACTCCTAAAACGAAGATCGTATGCAAAAGTTACGACCCCGGGAAGTTGATGTACCAACTTACCTAAACGGGGCCCACATGACTTTTGGCGCTTCATCTCCCAGGGTTAGGTTTTTGGATGTCTAGGACTTTTGGCATTCCCGTTTATTGTAAAAGGGCCTTCAGAGCCTCATTGTAATCATCTTCTCACAGATGCGAGTAGCGGCCACATCTCTTCTCAGAGATAAGCTACCAGTGCCCTAGCTAGTTTATTTCCATTCTGTCTGTAAGCATATTTCAGTCATTTGTTATTAATGAAATGAAGTTTTATTTCCGTTGCATCTCTGTGTGTATGTGTATTTCTATATTTCATTGTGTTCCTACATAAATCCGGATCATCTTGGTAAACCTTTCCAGAGAGGGAATCTCTGTGAAGAGATCTACTCCGGTGCATTCCAGGAGACAGATAAGGGGAAACAACTTCCCGAGAACGGGCTGGAAGTCTGACTTGGTTCAACTTAAACATAATGAAATTCATTTATCAACATAATCCATGCATGGTTTTTCTGTTATAAGCATATACAACTACTAGTACTGATTAAACACCCGACAATCATTCTTATAATGAAAACATTCATAGTTCCGTAGCCTATGAGCATAGTTATTAAAAGACAGATATTTCAAGGTGCTAGAGGAAAAACAATTATCAGAAATGCCACCAGGGTTAAGTAACTGCTGAGAGGGGTTCTCATTTCCACCCAGTCATAGGCTCAGTGACTCCCAGCGGATTTACCACTAGCCACCCCCGAGCTGAGACCACGATGCTATGAGACTACGTCTCTCCGTCTGCTAGTGACCAAGAGCAAAGGTTGCAATCCTTCCTCTCTGCTATCACTTACTCTGCGTAATGCCAGAGTTCCCCTTGCGTCTGACCCCCCCCCCCAATCGCTTCTATCCCATGCCTTATCCTCTCGCAAGGTTGCATGTGGCGCGATTACCCTCGCGCTGGTCAGTCATGATGGCTCTACGGATAGGCGGTTCACCTCCCCATCCCTCATTAAGCCATCAACCTACCAACCTGCGGGGCATTTAATTCGGGGCCAACGAGCCGCTTTTGGTTCTCTGGGCCAATGGAGTCCAAATATGGTAATTAATTCTCGATAGAAGTTAACACCACCTTTTCAGGTGCCTTCCACCGCCATCACGATCTCTTTTTTTTTTCACATCCCCTCTCAGCAGTCCTACAATAAATTCAAAATGTTATTCACATTCATTGACCTTTTCCTCAAGGTCTGTTTACATCACATATTCACATTTATGAGTTCACCATAGTTCTTGGCCATTCCAGTTATATTTACAAGCTAGGGGAAACAGGGTGTTACAACGCGATCCTTGCAATGCAAGGAGTGTGTGGGAAGGAGAAATATTGAAGGAGATCAAGCTCATAAGAGATAGCACTTTCAAGAGGAGGAGAAAAGGTTGAACCCTTTGAGCACTTAGAATATCTTCTAAGTCAAAGTAAGTCAGAAGCTCAGGAGGAGGAGCGACAATGGCCATTGGATCACAACGCAGAGGATCAAAATCTGTCTGATCTAAGCAAGGTGCACAAACCTTAGCACTTTGCACATGCAGGAGAAGAGAACTTATCAAAGTTATGAAGTCACAAAGTATTTTGGGACCGTCCATCGTCAAGGAGGACAGGTGGCATAAGATCCATAACTCCAGAATCTCATGGACCAGGAGGAGGTGAAATAGCCGAATTAATTCGAGGCCATCCATCACCAGAAGGATAATCTGGACCATTGATCTTCAGGAGACACGTGTCAACAGACCGAGAGTTTCTGGAGGAAACAAATTTTGAGAGTTGAAACTCCCGAAGCGCAAAGAGCCAAAGAACTGAGAACCGTCGATCTGTGAGGGGACACTTGCCAACAGGTTACGAGCTCCAGGTAAATTGCATTGGGGTTTCAGTTGAGATTCCCGAACCCTGAAGACCTGAGGTGAATCTGGACTACTAGATCTAGAGGGACACAAGGCGATGGATCGTGGAATCCAGATAAATCTGTTCGAGGGTTTTCAGTTGAAAGTTGAGATTCCTCAACCCCGAAGACCCGCAGTGAATCTAGACCATCATATCTAGAGGGGCACGTGACGATAGATCGTAGAATTCGTAGAAATAACTTCACAATTTAAGTTGAGATTTGAGATCCCCGAATCTTGGAGAGCCGAAGAGAGAAGTAAATCTCAACCATATGATCATCCGAAATAGATATCAGTCATCATATTGTACGAAGTAAATCTCAAGCGTCAGATCGTTCGAAGTGAATCTGGACTATTTGATATAGAAGAGACGTGGCGTAAATATGTGGGCTCCTGGTAAAGTCTCAAAGTAACTCATAGCCACCCGATTAAGAGGGATGTGGCATAAATCTATGGACTCTGGGTAAATTCCCAAAGTAATTCATAGCCACCTGATTAAGAGGGACGTGGAATAAATATGTGGACTTTGAGTAAAGTCCCAAAGTAATTCATAACCACCCTATTGAGAGGGATGTGGTCCAAATCTGTGAATTTTGGGTAAGGACCCAAAGTAAGCCTCAATCGTCTAATTAAAGTGGACACGTGTTAGGAATCCACATACTTCGAGGGGAAGTGAAGTTTGAGATTTGAGATCTTAGAAGTCCGGAGACCCAAAGGAAATCTCGACCGTCGATCGAGAAAAGAGCCGCAGAACCATTAATCTAGTTGAAAGGTCAAATCCCCGAAGCAGAGACAGAGCCATTGATTGAGAAGGATAGGTGTCCGCAAATCGTCAACTCTGGAAGATTGACATATGGAAGAAAGGAAATTTTGAGACTTGAGAATTCCTAAGTCTGGAATTCTGAAACAAATCACAGTTGTTGATTTGAAAGAGGTCAGATCTGATCCACAACTTTGAAAGGAGTAGATCTGAGACGTCAGTTAGGATAAGTCATCAAGATCGTGAGATCGATGGTCCCATAACATTGCGGGGATCAAAGGTGCATGAAATTTAAAATGTTGAGGGTGGGTCGCAATCCAAACCATAGTTTTGGAGAAAAGACATGTGGAGGCTTGAGGAGAAGTGCGGGCTGAAAATTAGTTTGGTTTCAAATCACCTTTGGCTGCACTCGTAATTGTGTGTTTGCATGGGGTCATCACCCAAGGTCATATCTAAGGAGAGGCTCAGAGAAAAGGGGCAAACGCCTACTCTGAGACTTCGCTGAAGCGTGAAGGAATAGGCTGCGGGTATCATAATACCTGCACCAGAAGCTCAAAGGACCTGTGTTTGATTAAGAGGTGAGACACTCAAGGTGTCAAAGTCTCGTTTGACTTAGAGAATCAAAGAATATTGACTGGAGGGTCAAGCTGAGTCCCAGACTTTCCAAATTAGAAACCGTAGAGGCAAAGGATCTGTTCCTATATAGAGGAAAAAATATATTTTTTATTTTCTCCCCATCGTGGGTGTGTTACAAATTGGTATCAGAGCATGGTTACAACATTTGGCCTGCTTGGATGCATGGACGAGTCACTCCAAAACCATATTTGGAATAATTTTAAAAGAGTGACACTCTATCTTAACTCTTTATTAAAAGTATGGTTAAAAATAATATTAAGGAAAAGAATGAAACTTTCTACTATGTGTGTGCATTTAAGAAATTGAACCATGTATTTTTCAAGAACTATTAGACTGTTATCTAAAAATGAGTTTTTTTCTAGCACTTGAGTAGTTAGTAAATCACGAGAAAACATCAAGACCAAAGGATGGTGACATTTCATGAAGTGGGGGATGGATCCCACAATAGAAATGAAGAATCTGACGAAAGGAGGGCGATGGAAAACCCTCCAGATCTAGCTAAAATTGTAAGGAGCCTCACGGATGAATTACAGAGTTGCAAGGCTGACAATGAGAGATTGATAAAGGGGAAAGAAAAACAAATAGAAATTAACGCAATCTTGTTGTAGAGCTTATCCGAAATACAGAGGCAACTGCAACATGAACCTGCAAGCAGTCATATGGACTGACGACATAAGAAGAAAAGTCAAAGTCAACCTGAGATATGAAAGCATGACTCCATAAGTGACCACACTGGGAGAAGCACCTTGAAGAAGGCCTGACCTAGAGGTAGGGGACACTCATCGGTAGAGTCCTTTGGAAAGGAAGCTGGAAACTCCAAAGGATATTCTAGTAGTAGGGATAGCTCACATTCTCAAAGGAAAGGAAAGAAGTGGAAGCATTCCAAAAATCATGATCCTGAAGAATTCAAGAAATCCAAACCACCCTCTTTCATTGGAGAGATTAAGAAGGGAGAAGAGGATGGATTTTGGATGCTTGGTTTAAATAAATACTTTAGAGTCCATGACTACTCTGAAAACTTGAAGGTTTGAATAGCCATCTTCAACCTGAATGGAAAAGCTTCCATTTGGTGGGAAGACCTTAGGAATGTGAAAGGATTCCATGAGAAGGACTTGTCATGGAAACAGTTCGAGAAATACTTCAGGAAGCAGTATTTGTTAGAGAAATACATGGATGGGAAGACTAAGGAATTCTTTGAACTCAGGCTAGGGAAGATCACCATAGATGAATATGTCAAGAAATTCCTTGAACTACTTAGGTATGTACCCTACATAAAAGATGAAAAAGAAAAAATGCAAAGGTTCATTAGTGGGTTACCTCAGACCTACTGAGACAGGATTGAGTTCTGTTGGTTGTGGATCCTGATTATCTTCCTGACTAAGAGGTCTTGTGTTTTTCAGCCGTGTTTATACCCCATGAAGACTTTACACCCCATAAGTATGTACACTCTTCCACGTGAGGGAGTGCAGAGGGGGGGTACCCCCTCTGCGGGGTCTAGGGGGGATATCCCCCCAACTGGGGGGTTCAGGGGCGAAGCCCCCAAAGGAAAAATTTCCTTGTAAAAGTATATTGTAATTTCATTGTAAATATGGACTGTTCATTATAAGGTCGCAGATCTAAAGGTAGAAATTATGTTAGGGTTTTTTTTCCCTAAAAGGAAACCCTCTTTTATGAGGGAAATGTATTGCGACTATGTATGATGGTGAGTATTGTATTCTGAGAGAGGAGACTATGAGAGAAATAAAAGGAAGTTGCAGTGGGTTTTTCTGTAGGTTGTATCCCTTCATTTGCTGGATAATAATAAAGGAAGGACCTGGCAATTTCTCTGGTGGACGTAGCCCACACTGGGTGAACCACATAAATCTGTGTCTCTCTTGTATTGTGTATCTTCTATGTTTTGTTTCTGCATTTGTTTTCTTTTATTGCTCCATGGTCTTGTTTTTCTAACAAGTTCAATGAACCAAGGACCTTAGAAGAAACTATCCGAAAGGAGAGGTATTTTTATGAATAGTTTGGGAATAAGACCAAGCCTCACTAAGATTGGAAGAAGAGGAGTAATTTGGAGTTCAAGAAGAAGGGGTTTAAATACTCAAGATTTAGGAACTATGGTAGGGGTTCTAGAATGATACTTCCTACTATAAGTTTGCATCACCAAAATTTCCCCTCTCAAAGTGGAAATAAACCTTTTAAGACAGTCCCAGGAAGGACCGATAACCTAAAGAAGGAACTGTTAAAATGTTAGGGTTGTGGAGAAGATCATCGATTGAGGGACTTCCCACACAAACAACAGAATAGTAAGAGAGTCTACAATATCCAAGAATCTACCACCATCAATGATGTGTCTAGGATCATGCCATGAATCTATGCAACCTTGGACGATAATCAAGCCGAACACCAAGCTTCAGTAGGAGCTGGAAGGTATGAATGCCAACCATCTATTTTCTATTTTAATTGACCCAGGTTCTAATTTGAGTTATGTGGCTCCTCAAAATGTTGATAAGTGTAAACTACAACCAATTAGACATGTTAAAATGTGGTTGGTGCGATTAGCCACTGTGACCAAAAGAAAGGTGGCATAGGTCATACTAGCCTGTCAATTCATCATGGGTGGATTTCCCACCTCAACAACCCTTAACATAATTCCCCTGGGATCTTATGATTTGTTGATTGGTACAGATTGGTTGGATGCTTATAAAAATAAATTGGACTATTATCATAAAACTTTAGAGTGTGTAAATGAAGAAGGGAGAAAGACTACTCTCCAAGGGATTTAGAAGCCTATCTCAGTAAGACAAATATCATCCCTTCAAATGAAAAAGTATTGCAGGAAGGGGTGTTCCTTATATGCAATAAAAGTATTAGAATCCATTGAGAATGAAAAACCAAACCTAGAGGACCACCCCATATTAAGAGAATACAAGGACATGTTCCCAGAAGAGGTACCAGGTCTACCTCCGAGAAGGTATATTGAATTCTCGATAGAACTTACACCAAGAGCAGTACCAACATCTAGAACACCATATAGTATGAGCATGCTAGAGATGGTTGAGCTCAAGCTACAACTAAAGGAGATGATGGACAAAGGCTACATCTGACCCAGTGTATCTCCGTGGGGAGCGCTCGTCTTGTTTGTGAGAAAGAAAGATGGCACACTCTGACTATGCATAGATTACAGACAACTCAATAAGACAACCATAAAGAACAAGTACCCCTTACCAAGAATCAATGACATATTCGAAAAATTGGGAGGTGCTTCCATCTTCTCGAAGATCGACTTAAGGTCTGGATACCACCAAGTCCAGATTAAGGATGAAGACATCCACAAAAAAGCCTTCGAGACAAGGTATGGTCACTATGAATTCGTGGTGGTGCCATTTGGTTTAACCAATTCCCTTGCCACTTTTATGTGCTTGATGAATAATGTACTCAACAAATTCCTGGAAAAATTTGTATTGGTTTTCATTTATGATATCCTAATCTACTCCAAGAACAGGGACGAGCACGAAGAACATCTTAGACTCGTACTTCAAGTACTAAGGGAGTGGCATCTCTATGCTAAATTTAGCAAGTGCGATTTCTTTCAGAATCAAGTCCATTACTTAGGCCATGTCATATCTAAGGAAGGGGTGGCAATAGACCCTGACAAGATCAGATCTATTATGGAATGGCCTACCCCAAAGGATGTATCCGATATCAGATCCTTCATGGGCTTAACAGGATACTATAGAAGGTTCATAAAAGGGTTTTCCAAGATTGGATGTCCAATCACTTCCCTTCAGAAAAAGGGGATTAAATTCATTTGGACATCAAAATGTGAAGAAAGATTTCAGGAACTGAAATACCTCCTGACCCATGCACCCGGGTTAAATATTGCAGATCTAAATAATGATTTCCTTGTGTGTACAGATGCCTACAAGGAAGTACTCGAAGGAGTCCTTATGTAAGAAGGACGTGTAATTTTCTACGCGTCCAGAAAATTAAATGAGCATGGGACCAATTATGTGACCCAAGACCTAGAGTTGGTTGCCATAGTACATGCTTTAAAAATGTGGAGGCACTACCTCCTGGGTAGGAGATTTGTGCTTATGAAAAACCATTGTGGATTGAGACACTTGTTTGATCAACCAAAACTCAACGCTAGGCAAGATAGGTGGATGGATCTCCTTAGTGATTTTGATTTTGAAATCAAACACATCAAAGGAAAGGAAAATAGGGTGGTTGATGCCCTTAGCAGAAGTATAAAAATGATTCATCTAGCAGCAGTAAGCACCTGTGAAACAGATATCAGAGAAAGAGTCAAGAATGCACAAGAAACAGATGTATTCTTCAAGACCGTGACCTCATACCTAAGTCAAGAGCCTACAAGGCTAAAATATGAAGGCTACTAGATACTCAAATAAGGTCTGTTGACTTACAGAAACATATTGTATGTTCCAAACTGTGATAACTTGAAGAGGTTCATAATGGATGAACTACATAGGAGACCATATACCAATCACATAGGATATCAGAAAATGATCACGACCACTAGGAAACAATTTTATTGGCATGGATTGAAGAAAGACATAGATAACTATTTAGATAAGTGCCTAGAATGACAACAAGTTAAGGCAGAACACCGACATCCAACAGTGTTTTTACAGCCCCTACCGATCCCATAATGGAAATGGGAAACCATCTCCATGGATTTCATCACCGGATTACCAAATCCAACCAAGAAAAATGATGCCATTATGGTCGTGGTGGACAAACTGAGTAAGTCCGCTTATTTTGTTCCTGTCAAATCAACTTGCAAGGCCATAGATATTGCCAACATCTTCATGAAGGAGATATTTAGACTGCACGACATGCCCAAGGAAATTGTATCTGGCCGACATACCAAATTTACTTCAAGCTTTTGGAAATCCCTAATGGCTGGTTTTAAGACTAAATTGTTGTTCAGCACTGCCTATCACCCTTAGACTGATGGAAAAACAGAAAAATTGAACCAAATAATAGAAGACATTATAAGGATGCATGTAATGCATCATCCTAAGAAGTGGGAAGACTACCTACCATTGGTATATTTTTCCTACAACAACGGTTATCAGGAATCCTTGAATATGAGCCCTTTTGAAGTTCTCTATGGTAGACAGTGAAATATTCCAATAAGATGGAGTAATCAAGTGGACTAAATTACAATCAGGCTCAACATGCTGAAAGAAATGGAACAATAAGTGGTTCAAATAAGACAAAATATGAAGATTGCTCGGGATAGACAGAAAAGTTACGCCAATAGAAAGAGAACTCCCAGAGAGTTCAAGAACGAAGACCATGTCTATCTCAGAGTTAGACCCAGGAAGATTTCCCTGAGAATGGGATCTTACACCAAGTTTGCACCTCGGTATTGCAGACCCTTTGAATTCTTAGATAGAGTAGGATCTATAGCCTATACGCTAGCACTTCCTCCCACATTAAAGGAACGTAATGTTTTTCATGTTTCATTACTGAAGAAATATGTACATGATGCTAATAATATAATTAATTGGTCTATGATCCAGGTGGAGCCAGAGGGAGAATTACTGCCAAAACCCCAATGCATATTAGACAGGAAGGAAACCTCACTCGGGAACCAAACCATTGTACAAGTCAAGGTGCAGTGAAACACTTTGGCCCAGATGAGGCTACATGGGAAATGGAGGATGCCATGAGACATGCATATTCGATTTTGTTTACTCCTGTACGTTCATATCATGTTGACAGATAGAACAATGAGGACAATGTTCCTTTAAGGGGGAGGGAACTGTAACACCCTATTTCCCCCATTCTGTAAATATAACTATATTGGCCAAGGAACTATGGAAAACCTAAAAGTGTGAATGTTTGATTTGATGGACCTTTGTATAAAAGGTCGATGAATGTAAATTTTGTTATTTTAATAGAAAATGGTTATGTGTTGCATGACCGTTGAAAGAGGGGATGTGCTAAGAGAAAACCATGAATGCTATGAAAAGGTGGTGGAGGGGAACAAGAATGGTTGCGTTAACCTCCACCGAACAAGTGACATGCTAGAATTAGTTGCTCAGATCAGAACAACCCTCTGACCCAAGAATGAATTACAGTCGGGATTGTAGGTGGGAATATGTCCTCAAGAGTTAATGAGGGGATGGGGCAGACCACCCATCCGTAAGGCTTCCAAACCTGACCACGGACTAGGAATTTGAGACACACACAATCTTGTAGAGAAAGGAAAGAAAGGAAACGTGGTGGGAAAGGGGGGAGACCTGCAGAGAGTGTAGAGATGAGAGACGAAGCTCTCAGGTCCAAGAACGGATTGAAAGAGGAAAGTGAGTTCTGATCATAGAAAAATAGATATTGATCCGGGATAAGGAGAGCAACCTTCCTCCTTATCTATTTCTGTATCGAGAGAAGGAGAGTAACCTTCGTCCCCAACTTCCATTAAATTGGAAGGAAGAGATTGAATCTCAAAGAATCATGGTGTAATATCGGGGGTGGTCAGTGATAAATCCATTGGGAGTGATTGAGCCTATGGTTGGATGGAAACAACCACCCCTTTCAACAGTCGCATCACACTCTATGGTTCTGATAAGTGTTTTTTTCCCTTATGCTTTGAGTTGTAAATAATGGATGCATGCGAATATTTACATGTCTATAAAGGGTTCTTTCTCTGTATTAAATGATTAAGTTATCAGTATGTGTTCGTTCCCTTGAGAACCTATATTTATTCTTGATTTTCCATACACCCTAGTTTAATCACTCGAAGGCACTTTCCCCAGGAATTTACACCATCATTATAGAGTCAGAGAAAGCCTCTTGGCATAACTACCATTTTGGTAACCTCACAAGTTACTTTTCCTTGATTTAGAGATTAACACTCTGCGAGTTGGGAAGGTGTGTTACACCTCAAAATTACTCACTTCGATAGTGTCACAAGTGTCGTCATTACAAGTGTTGTAAGTGTCGCATCTTGTCCACAAGTGTCGCATCTTGACTGCAAGTGTTATAAGTGTTGCTAACATCATACCGCCTTCTTGCCTATGTCGTGCCTCCAACGACATGACAGGGACACTTAGGACACCTCAAAGACTAGTTTTGAAGAGGAGGAATTAGTCTATTAGAAGTACAAACCTTTTTCCATTGAAATAACCAATCAAAAATGGGTTTTAGAGGGGAACGCTCCCCTATACACTGTCAAGGAGCATTGGCACTCCCTGGCCTTCTTTGGGGGAGATTTATAACGCTCTGGTGCCCCTTTTGGGAGAGCGCTACCTTTTCTGGGTTGACCTCATTTTGTATTGTATTCCTTACCTTTAATCTTTGCTTCAGATAAATTATAAGTGATATCTCTAAAGGAACTACTGGGATGATTGTTCGTGCTATTGCTTTATATTATCAGAGGGGTATTACTCTTGCTTGTTGTTTTGTTGACCTTGCTCCAGGTCACATGTAATAACCCTAAGGAAGCTATGGTGAAGGTTTCATAAGGCAACGTGATAAAGAAGAGACCATAGATGAAGCAATCATCATTGGAAGAGAAGAAGGTAGTTTGCATAAGCTAAAGGGTCACTCAGAAGCTACCATGACCCACGCCATTGAAGAATCTTGGCATAGAAGATTATCACACATCAACTACAAGGCACTACCATACATATGCAAAGCTGTCACAGGTTTACCAGAACTCAAGGTTGATCAAGAAGGCATATGCAATGGATGTGCGCAAGGGAAAAATATCAAGAACCCTTTTCTAAAGAGGGATAGGAAGGTAGAAGGAGTCCTAGAGCTCATTCATTCAGATGTGTGTGGCCCAATGCCATCGTCCTCCATTAGTGGGTATGTATACTATGTATCATTCATTGATGATTATTCTCGTAAGACCTGGATATATTTGAAGTGTTCAGCAAGGTCAAGGAATTCAAGCCTTGATAGAGAAACTTTATAAGGAAGATTAAGATACTCAGGTCAGATAATGGAGGAGAATACACCTCAAAATATTTTGTGAACTTTTGCAAAGATGTGGGAATCAAGAGGGAACTCACTACTCCCTACAATCCACAACAGAATGGTGTAGCTGAATGGAAGAACAAAATCATGCTGGAAGATGTGAAGATCAATATCTTCCTATGTGCTTATGGGCAGAAGCAACAATGGCAGTTGTTTATGTGTAGAAATGATTATCCCATAGCACACTTGGGCTCAAGACACCAGAAGAGATATTCACTGGAAAGTAGCCAAAGGTAAGCCATCTCAAAATATTTGGCTGTCCAGTGTTTATTCATATACCTAAAGAAAAGAGAAGCAAGTTGGACCCTTCAGGAAAGAAGGGAATATTTGTGGTATACTGTGAGGACTCCAAGGCCTTTAGAATCTATATACCGGGTCAACATTACATTGAGATCAGCAGGGATGTGACCTTTGATGAATATGCAGTGCTCAAGAAATCTAAAATATGCCATCTTGAAGAGGTATGTGAAGAGGAACCCGTAATCCCCAATAATGCTATGAGGGAGGTTCCCAAGAGCTGCAGAACCTAATGAGGAACTTCTAGAAGACCATCACATAGTAGAAGTGCAAGAACCTCCTCAGATGATGATCCTCCATAAAAGAAAGCCATCTTGGGCTAGAGACCTTATTCAAGATGGAGAGAAGTGCAATGTTCCCCAAGGAACTACGAGATAGGTGAAAAGACCAAAGCCATTCTCCAGTTACACGGATTTGATGTGTGATCTCTTAGATGAGGAGCCTACCTTCTTTGAAGAATCCATTCAGAGAAAAGAATGGGAAAATGCCATGACAGAGGAATACCAATCCATAATGAAGAACGAAGTATGGGAAATAGTTCCCAGATCGAAAGAATAAATATAGGGTATCCTACAGATGGCTCTTCAAAATAAAACATGCTGCTGATGGAAGTATTGAGAAGTATAAAGAAAGATTTTCCGCTCATGGATTTTTCCAGAAGGAAGGCATTGACTATGAAGAGACATTCGCTCCTATGGCCAGATACACTTCTATCAGGACCATCATAGCTCTTGTAACTAAGATGAAGTGGAAGATGTACCAGATGGATGTGAAGACAACTTTCCTAAATGGTGTCATTGAAGAGGAAGTGTATAAAGAGAAACCTCAAGGATTTGAGGTTGAAGATAGGAAGTCTCATGTCTGGAGATTGAAGAAAGCCTTATATGGATTGAAGCAAGCTCCTAGGGATTGGTATGGATGTATAGATAGTTTCTTGACGAGCTTAGGCTTTGCCAAGAGTAAAGCAGACTCAAATCTCTACTTCAAAATTATGGATAATGAGCCAGTAATCTTACTGTTATATGTGGATGACTTATTCTTAACTGGAGAAGAAAAGCTCATCGCTGAATGTAAAAGGAGACTTGCCTCAGAAATTGAAATGAAAGACCTTGGCCTAATGCATTATTTCTTAGGTCTTGAGGTATGGCAGAGTCTTGAGAGGATCTTCCTTAACCAAGGAAAGTACACAGTCGAAATCTTAAAGAGATTCGACATGCTGGAATGCAAGTCCATGAATACACCCATAGAAGCGAAGCTGAAGATGTTGATCGATACTTCGTCAAATTTGATTGATGCCACACTGTACAGACAGATTATTGGATCACTGATGTACCTGATGAACACCAGACCAGACATTTTTTTTTCCATGAACACCTTGAGCCAGTTTCTGGTAGAGCCCAGACGTGTTCACCTAGTGGCTGCAAAACATGTGATGAGGTACCTTAAAGGTAAAATGGATTATGGTCTCAGCTATGATGGAGATCATGACTTCACATTGAGTGGATACATTGATTCATATTGGGCAGGACATGTTGTTGACAGAAAAAGCACTTCCGAATGTTGTTTCAGTTTGGGATCAGCCATGATCTCGTGGCATAGTAGGAAGAAATCCAGTATTTTTCTCAGCATAGTGGAAGCAGAGTACATTACCGCATGTTCTACTAGCTGTGAAGCTATATAGCTTCGAAAGGTGTTGACTGGCCTATTTGACTTAGAGATGAGAGCAACCGTGATTCTATGTGACAACAAAAGCTGCATAAAAATGATAGAGAATCATGTATTCCACGACAGGTCGAAGCACATAGAGATCCACTATCATTTCATCCGTGACATGGTACAGAGAGGAGCCTTGAAGCTCCAGTACATTATCACGGATGAACAGGTTGCTGATGTGTTGACCAAACCTCTATCTCATGTAAAGTTTGAACACTTTTGAGATAAGCTTGGTATAGTCTGAAAGGACACTCCCTAAAAGGGGGAGTATATATGTTCCTTGCTTCTGACCTCGCTGTTAGACGTAAAGCAAGATGAGTCATTGCTTCTAACCTCACTATTAGACGTAAAGCATGACGATGTGTGTGATCCTTACTTCTGACCTCGCTATTAGACGTAAAGCATGATGATGTGTGTGATCCTTGCTTCTAACCTCACTGTTAGACGTAAAGCAAGATGAGGCATTGCTTCTGACCTCGCTGTTAGATGTAAAGCATGACGATGATGTGTTCCTTGCTTCTAACCTCACTGTTAGATGTAAAGCAAGATGAGTCATTGCTTCTGACCTCACTGTTAGACGTAAAGCATGATTATGTGTGTGATCCTTGCTTCTGACCTCGCTGTTAGACGTAAAGCAAGATGAGTCATTGCTTCTAACCTCGTTGCTAGACGTAAAGCATGAAGATGTGTGTGATGCTTGCTTCTGACCTCGTTGTTAGATGTAAAGCATGAAGATGTGTGTGATGCTTGCTTCTGACCTCACTGTTAGACGTAAAGCAAGATGAGTCATTGCTTCTTACCTCACCGTTAGACATAAAGCATGATAATGTGTGTGATACTTGCTTCTGACCTCGATGTTAGACGTAAAAAAAGATGAGTCACTACTTATGACCTTGTTGTTAGACGTAAAGCATGACGATGATGTGTTCCTTGCTTCTAACCTCGCTGTTAGATGTAAATCAAGATGAGTCATTGCTTCTGACCTCGTTGTTAGATGTAAATTAAGATGATGATTTGTTCCTTTCTTCTGACCTTGTTGTTATACGTAAAGCAAGATGATGTGTTCCTTGCTTCTGACCCAGTTGTTAGACATAAAGCAAGATGATGTATACCTTGCTTCTGACCTAGTTGTTAGACGTAAAGCAAGATGTGACTTGCACTGAGCTACCAACTTAACAGCTGTCACATAGAGCCAGTCTAGTAATGTGATGTGCCAGCCCTGAGCTATGATGATGATGACGATGTATCAGTTTTTATACTAATACATATTGATGCAGATGATGATGGAATTCCTTTGAGAATGATGATGCTGTTGATGAAGAAAAATTTCGATGATTTATAAATTCGCCAGCCAAGATGATATTGATGATGTTGTCCTCCTACCTGATGTTGTTGATGATTATGTCCTCTCTCTATCGCATGATGCTGCCGAAGAATACCCTTCTTGTTAAGGGCGAGTGTTGAAATAATGTAACTACAAAGAGTATTCTTATTATTATTGATATTTTATTTATAGGATCAATCCCCATTGTGGATTGATCATGTCGGATATTGTAATAAGACCAAATCCCCTTTTGCAGATTGGTCAATAGACAATTATAATAGGAAGAATAAGAAGTCATCCCCAGCAGTTAATAAGAAGACCCAAAAATATAATAAAGGTGGGTTTACCCACCCAGATGAAGAAGTCGGCCCTGCCAGTGAAGAGACACTTCACACGTGCCAGAACTTGTATAAATAAAGGAGGGTAGCGGCTCATTTGAACATAACACACTTGCTCAGTTTGAGAGACAAGTTATGATCTGTTATCGGCAATGAGAGAGAGAGTGGCGCATATATTGGGAGAGGACTTTCTGTCTTAGCATAATATCTCTTGACATTATATTGGCTATTTATATTAAGGAAGTTTTGCTGGGTTTTCTTCCCCTAGAGGGTTTCCCAGGATAAATGTTGTGTCTCTTGTGGATGTGTATTTCTCAGTGATCTTGTTCTTATGTTTCTATTATCTATTGAATTGCAAAGAACTATAATAATGGCTAAACATTAACATTTCAAAGGTCTTTTCTACTTTTCTTTCTGATCTTTGAGTCATCTTGTCCAAGCAATTTCTCCTTCCTTTTGAGTTTTTGGTTTTCTGTTTCTTGTTTGATCACAACAAGGGTGTCTTTTAGTTCATGTGAAGTTTACTTCCAAATTTCTTAAATCTCACAACTCTTAAAGTCCAATTAGCATAGGAAGATTTACATCTACTGGTTATCAGTCACATATAAACATTTTAGCATTACATTGGATTCCTTATTGAGGACTATTGCATGAGGACATTTCATCTTGGTGTTTGACAATGAAAGGAAAATATTTCTCCTTCTCTTAATTAGACATTCATTCAAAGAAAAGACTTCTTATCATTTCTTATGCATGTTTTGGGAACTGAGTCATAATATCATCAGTCTTCACTCTCATACACCTCTGAGTAAACAACAGCCCCTAAAATCAACGTTTAACTAAAATTTATCAAACTTTTTTACATCTTTGTTAGAAAACCTACATTAGTTTAAGGTGTAGGGATTTGGAATAGGTTGAAAGGATAACTTTCCAAAGATATCAAACAAACTTAGCATATTGCGATAGGGAGATAAAATCCAATTGTCATTTAGGCTTTTTGGGATCCCCCTCACACAGGGGTTATGCATGAGGTCACACTCGAGAGAGCTATGGAGATTATCCCTCTGTAGTTTGACTGATTGTAGTGGTCGGATCGTATTATGGGAGTCGCTTGAAGGTATACCCACAATGTTGAGTCGAAGCCTTTCAAGTTGATTTTGGGCTAGATACCCTGCCCTTACGTTCGGAATGGACTGTTGATTGTACCCGCCCAGGGTCTGACTACAAGTTGGTGACCTTAGTAGCCACAATATTTAGGGTCTTACATAAGGTGACGGTGAAGGGAAGTCTCATTGTACCTGGAACAGACGTTGGTTAAACGCACTCGAGATCCTTGGAGGGTAAATCCACAATTAATGCGTAGAATCTTGCACCAAGGCGGAAGTTCATTAAGCAGGTCACCAACGTAACTGATCCACCTGTTCTATCCCTGCCTCTTCCTATTTTGATCTCACAACATTGGATTTCATCACCAACTAGTGGTTTCATTGTGGGAAGGTTTGTTTGATTGTTTGCTTCTCAGATTCATAGCGTCTGTTGGTTGTGTTACTTAGTGGACCTTAGGTCGAGTCAGTGTTAATGGCATCCAATCCTGAGAGTACCAATGGAGGAACCCATTCTCCTGGGGAACCTTATACCTTTCCTTCTTTTGGAAACTTTGGTCCTCCGTACATTGCCACACTGAGTCTTTCGAGACTCATCATCGGATTACTGGTTTGGTTGTTCCCCACTCCGGTGATATTGAATCCTCCCAATGTTTCAACTACACCTAATACTTTAGATGTCAGTACACTAGCCACACATCAACCTCACATCGACTTTTCACCTTCTTGAACCATTAATTCTCCTTCCATTTCTCCTTCTTTCCCTAGTGAAATCTCTAAAGAAAGTAGCCAGGTTGATCAGAAGAAGAAAAAGAAACGGAAAGAGAAGAATAAGAAGAGCCCAAAAAGGAACAAGGCTCCAACAACATCAAATGTTGAATCCCAGCAACCAACTACTATTAATAGTACTGGGAGTGTTGATGAGGTCAACAATTTTAAAATGAAGAATCTAAAACCCAATTTCCCTTGCAGTCTTTGTAAGGGTGACTAGTTTCTAAGGGATTTCCATGGTATTCCCAAGGTCTTAGAAATGTGGTCCATGATTTCATCGGCCTCTAATTGTCATGCCAGTGATACCCCATCAACTAGTGACGTTAAGTTTGATAAGAAGAAGACAATTGTCAAATTCCCTTTTATGTTATGAAAAGATGATCATTATTCTCACCTTTATCCTCACATGGACGAGGCTTCTTCTCTTTTTGAAAAACTTCAACTTCCAAAAGGTTATCATAAGATTTCCTCCAACCCATCATTAGTCGATGGATTGGTAACTCCGATTCCATCCTCGGTCAGTCTGGTTGATCAGGGGGTCAATCTAGTTTCCTCCTCGATTGAACCACAAACCCAAGTAGTTGATCCAATTCCATCATCGATCAGCCCTACTCTTCATCAAAAGAGTGTAACCCAAGTAGTCGATCCATTTTCATCCTCGATTGACCCCACTCCTCCCTTGAGGAGTGCCAAGGTGAATAATCCAATCCCTTCCTTGGTCAGTCCCACCCTTCATCCAAAGAGTGCCAAAGTGGTTGTTTCGGTTACATCATCGGTCAATCCTTCTCTTTCTCTAAAGAGTGCTAATGTGGTCGATCTAACCCCATCATCGGTCGATCCTACTCTTCCTCTAGAGAGTAAACCCAATACTGCCCACGTTTTTCTCGTTGATACATAATCTACCATGCCGAGGTGCATTCCTCCTTCTCCTCCGAAAATCCCTCCAAGTAATGAGGCCATCCTTTTTTATTTGGGTGTGCTAACTGGACCTCATCTTCCATCTCACATTCCTTTCTAGATTACAGTACAGGTTTGTGTTCAGGAAATTCCTCAAACGCTGATAGATGAAGGTGCGTCCGTTAGTATTTTGTCCTCTTTTGCTTGGCACACTTTGGGTTATCCTCAGCTTGTGCCAATTACACAGAATCTGTTAGCTTTTCACAGAAGAACCAGCCAACCATTAGGGACCCTTCCTCAGTTTCCTGTAACTTTGGGAGGGAAAACTATCTTTATTGATGTCATGGTAGTCCGATACCCCCTGGATTTCACTTTACTCCTTGGGCAAGATTATGTATATGCCATGAAAGCTATTGTATCCACTCTTTTCCGCATGATATCTTTCCCCCACGATGGAATAATTGTGACTATTGATCAACTTTCATTCATTGGTCCTGACCAAATTACCTCCCTAAATGGTTCTTATATGCAGACAGTATCGCCCCTGCCACATGTTAATTATGTGGCATTGTCTCCCGTGACTTCAAATCTTGATGATTTAGATACGGTAGTTGACATGGTGATCTCTTCGATAGGATTATTGGAGCCTGATATCCTTACCCCTGTCGCGACCCTCGACATGTGTTCCTTCGAGAGCATTGTTCTTCCATCCAATGAAGATCTCTTGGAATCCATGATCGAGTTTTTTCCCTTGACATGGTGTCCTTCTAGACCATTATCCTCTTAGAAGCCATGATCAAGAAGAATCTACGAGCATAATTTCTCTTCCCTGTGGAAAACTCATTAAAAAATGAAATAGAGGCCTTGAGCATAGTTTTTCTTCTCTGTAGCAAGCTCGTTAAAAAATGAAACAAAAATCTGTGGATTGAAATCGGAACCTTGAGCATAGTTCTTTTCCTGTGTCAAGCTCGTTAAAAAATGAAACAATCACCTCTCCTTTCAAGTTGAGTCTTTTGCCAGATCTCGTAGATGTCGAGTCGAGTCTTTTGTTAGGTCTCGTTTTTGAACCTTCATTTCATCCACCTGTATCCTTTTTCTCCATCTAGCACAAAAATTGGTGACAACCTCAAAGTCAGTGTATGAATTGAAGCTTGGGGGGCATGTCTCCAACCTTTGATGATCATTTTGGAGTCAAGCCACTAGCTCTCAAGCTAGGGGCAGAGTACCGAGCTTAGTCTTTGTTCTTTCTCACGCTTGTGAAAACATGAGAATGTAACCGAGAAACCTTTTATCTCTTTTTTGGGCTCGCATGGATATATGAAAAAGGAACCCCCTGGAGTCTTCTTTAAGCTCTTTTCAGACTCTCTAAACATGAAAATATTGTCGAGTGATCTTGCTTCCTTTCCCACTCATTAAAAGGTTTGAAAGGGAGTCTTTCGAGTGGTAGTTTATCTCTTTTTCAGCCTCGTGAGACTAACATTCCGAAAAATGACAAAATTGGAGTCATCTTTAAGTTGTTTTCAGACTCTCTAAATATGAAAAACCACTGAGTTTACCTTCTCTGGACTCGTTAAACGATCATACATTAAAGGGCCCATATGGGACCAAACTCTTACTTCTTCTAGTTCATTAAAAAGGAAGAGGGACTTACCTAAGGTGAGTTATCTCGAGCATGTGTTACCCTCCTCGATATCGTTAAATTAAAAAGAGGTACTCATCTATCTGGATGGGGGAAAAATTAAAAGAAGCAAGCCAGGAAGTTTTTGAGATAATTACCAAGTAACTCTTATGGTCGCCCTTGAGCACAACACTTTGTCTTTGCATGTATTTCAATCCACTGAACCTCTGCACTGAGCCAATCCTTTGAGTTTCTTTTACTCCTTTGGGTCACATGATGTAAGTGAAAACATCCACTGCATCATCATATTTTCGTCCATGTCATGTTTATGTTGTCGTGCCTCATTGTTCAAGGTAAGTATCTACCTCGAGATTCATCCATCAGAAATATCTTGTTTCAATACCAGTGTCAGTCCATGTTCATTTGATCTACCAATTTACATCTTTGTGTCAATTTTCTGTCGTTGACGGGGGATACATCAAGGCCCTCCTGCGACGAGTGTATTCCTGTCGACTTCAACACATTATCTGGGAACTAGACTTAGAAACCAGTTAGTACCTTGGGACCTGCATGCCTCAATGGTAGGCCTCCTCGCATCCGACGGTAGGTTTACATCATTGACCTCTAATCGTATGATTCTACAAATGTTCGACTTCAGCTAGTCTATTCACATTCATTGGAATGTAGTAGGGTACCTTGGGAATCATTGACATCAATGGTGATTTCCCTCGCGCTTGTTAACGGTTTACATCATTGACTGATAATCAAGTGGTTTATGCCATTTTCGACATCAGGACATCTATCCACATGGTTAGATTCGTTCTACATCGGGATCGGTAAGAAGACCCTGGGTTGAGTCATCACTGTTATATGTACTTTTCCCAGGTTGCGAAGGAGTTTCATTTTAACAATGACACATATACTATTACATAGATCCACTTTGTATTGGTCATGGCTATGTCTTGTTATCTCATAGATCCACTGTGTATTCTTTGTGGCTACGATCAGTTTAGGTCATATGAGTATATATCCATATTGTATCCTCGGTGGCTATACCTTTTATCAATATAATTATGGATCCGCAGTGTATTTTATGGCAACCATATCTTGCAAGTCTTTATCACCCAAGCATAGGGATGTGTGCCCTGGGTTTGAAACATGTCATAATATTTGTTGGATGTTTGTGTGCAGCTTCTATCAAGTTCTCTGCATCTATACCCTTGCTTAAAAAAGTATACAAAGTACTTCAGTCATCACGTCTTCTAACTTTGTACTTTCGGGGGAAATCTGTTACACCTCAAAATTACTCACTTCGATAGTGTCACAAGTGTCATCATTAAAAGTGTTGTAAGTGTCGCATCTTGTCTGCAAGTGTCACACATTGACTGCAAGTGTTATAAGTGTTTCTAACATCATACTGCCTTCTTTCCTATGTCATTCCTCCAATGACATGACAGGGACACTTAGGACACCTCAAAGACTATTTTTGAAGAGGAGGAATCAGTCTATTAAAAGTACAAGCCTTTTGCAGCTGACAGAACCACTCAAAAATGGGTTTTGGAGGGGATCACTCCCCTATACACTGTCAAGGAGCACTGGTGATCCCTGGACTTCTTTGGGGGATCATTATAACACTCTGCTGCCCCTTTTGGGGGAGCGCAACATTTTCTGGGCGAAATTTGGTTTGTTGAGAAGAATAAAGGAAACATCCCCTCAATATCTGAAGGTGGTTGGATTCGAATATGATCTCAAGGCATGATATTATGGAAGATCCTCAAATGAAGGAGAGAAATCCTCAAATTATCCCAAATATATCTCAAGTGCTTGGGTCTTTCCAAGCTTATATAAAGAGGCCTTCTCATGGTGAAAGAAAAAGGAAAGATTGGAGGTATGAAACCTATGATCTCATAGGAAACATACAGTACAAGAAGAGAGACATTGCAACATCATCCAAATTATGATCTCATTTTAAGCATCAACATCTTGTATGTGGGTTATTTGAGCAAGGGTCTGGACAAGGAGAGCTTGGTGAAGTTGTTGCACTCACATCTATGGTTGTAAGTATTCTTCATTGTTGTTCCCATTAATATAACATGCTTGGACTATTTATTTCAAACTTGTACTTGTTCCATATAATTTTGTTTGCAGTAGATGGATCTATGTTTGAGATAATCTCAGTAGAGTAGGAAGTCTTTTGTACTTTTTTTTGTCTTGCAGGACCTACCAAGGAGCTCAAGATCGAAGCTCATCCTGGACATTGCAGGGACAAACGATGTTCATAAGGTACATACCTTCCACCTTCTCTTTCATTCATCAAATTGATTAGATCTAAAAGGAAGTCAGTGTCCATGTTAAGCATTCTTCTGTATTGGTCTTAGGAGTCTAGGGACCTCGAGAGAATCCACTTGTCCGCAGGGGGATTTCTCTTCAACAGAAATTGGCGACTTCACTGGGGAGGAACTCTAATTTTTGTTTCCTTTCCAAGATCTTGTCTTGGCCCTTTGCCCACTCATTTTATCTTCTCCATATTGAATTTTTTATTCTTAGAATGGTTTGATTGCCTCTTTATGTCATCGTGATCGCCCTGATTGACTAAATTTTCTTGAATTTTTGAGTTTCTGGGAACTTTTCTGAGATTTTGAAGAAGAGCGCTCCCCTTCCCTTGTTATCAGAGTGCTAGTGCTCCTTGCTGGTCTTACACAGAGTGTTATAATGCTCTGGTACCCCTTACACCAGAGCGCTACCCATTTTTTGTGAAAAATCCTCTAGTTTTTCAATTTTTTGGGTTCAATTTCTGCTTTTTACATTTGCTCAGAGTCTCATACTTCCAGTCCATCTTGGTATTGGCCTTCAATACCCTAATTTCTAAGGATTCATCTTCTTTTGTTTGGATTAATTGACATTTGTCCTTACTTTTCAATTTTTCCTTCACGATTTGGAGGCAATTTGTCATTTTCTTCTCGTTTATATGAATGAGTGAAAACTTTGTAAGGGTTTCAAAGGTCTTTTCTACTTTTCTTTCTGATCTTTGAGTCATCTTGTCCAAGCAATTTCTCCTTCCTTTTGAGTTTTTGGCTTTCTGTTTCTTGTTTGATCACAACAAGGGTGTCTTTTGGTTTATGTGAAGTTTACTTCCAAACTGCTTAAATCTCACAACTCTTGAAGTCTAATTAGCATAGGAAGCTTTACAACTATTGGTTATCAGTCACATATAAACATTTTAGCATTGCATTGGATTCCTTATTGAGGACTATTGCATGAGGTCATTTCATCCTGGTGTTTGACAGTGAAAGGAAAATCTTTCTCCTTCTCTTAATTAGACATTCATTGAAAGAAAAGACTACTTATCATTTCTTATGCATGTTTTGGGAATTGAGTCATAATATCATCAATCTTCACTCTCATACATCTCTGAGTAAACAACAACCCCTAAAATCAACATTTAACTAAAATTTATCAGACTTTTTTACATCTTTGTTAGCAAACCTACATTAGTTTAAGGTGTAGGGCTTTGGAATAGGTTGAAAGGAGAACTTTCCAAAGCTATCAAACAAACTTAGCATATTGTGATAGGGAGAGAAAATCCAATTGTCATTTAGGCTTTCTGGGATCCCCCTATCACACAGGGGTTACGCCCGTGGTCGCACTCGGGAGAGCTATGAATATTATCCCTCCGTGGTTTGACTTATTGTAGTGGTCAGATCGTATTATGGGGGTTGCTTGAAGGTATACCCACAATGTTGAGTGGAAGCCTTTCAAGTTGATTTTGGGCTAGATACCCTGCCCTTACATTTGGACTGGACTATCGAGTGTACCCGCCCAGAGGATGACTGCGATTTGGTGACCTTAGTAGCCACAATATTTAGGGTCTTACACAAGGTGACTATGAAGGGAGGTCTCACTGTACCTGGAAAATACATTGGTCAAACTCACTCGGGCTCCTTGGAGGGTAAATCCACAATTACTGCATGGAAGATTGCACCAAGGCATAGCTCTTTTAACCAGGTCACCAACGTAACTGATCCACCCACTCTATCCCCGCCTCTTCCTATTTTGATCTCACGATGTTGGATTTCATCACCAACTAGTGGTTTCATTGTGGGAAGGTTTGTTTGATTGTTCTCTTCTTAGATTCATAGCGTGTGGTGGTTGTGTTACATAGTAGACCTTAGGCCAATTCAATGTTAATGGAATCCAATCCTGAGAGTACCAATGGAGGAACCCCTTCTCTTGGGGAAACTTATACCTTTCCTTATTTTGGAAACTTTGGTCGTTCATACATTTCCACACTGAGTCTTCCGGGACTCAACATCGGATTACCAGTTTGGTTGTTCCCCACTCCTGTGATCTCGAATCCTCCCAATGTTTCAACTGCACCCAATACTTTAGATGTCAGTACACCACCCACACATCAACCTCATGTCGACTTTTCACCTTCTTCACCCATTAAGTCTCCTTCCATTTCTCCTTCTTTGCCTAGTGAAATCTATAAAACAAGTAGCCAGGTTGATGAGAAGAAGAAGAAACAGAAAGAGAAGAAGAGGAAGAGCCCAAAAAGGACCAAGGCTCCAACAAAATTAGATGTTGAATCCCAACAACCAACTACTGCTAATAGTACTAGGAGTGTTGATGAATTCAACAAGATTAAAATGAAGAATCTGAAACCCAAATTCCCTTGCAGTCTTTGTAAGGGTGACCACTTTCTGAGGGATTGCCATGGTATTCCCAAGGTCCTAGAAATGTGTTCCACCAGGTCATTGGACTTTTTTGGTCATGCTGGTGATACCCCATCAACTAGTGATGTTAAGGTTGGTAAGAAGAAGACAATTGTCAAATTCCCTTGTATGTTATGCAAAGGTGATCATTATTTTCACCTTTGTCCTCGCATGGACAAGGCTTCTTCTCTTTTGGAAAAACTTCAACTTCCAAAAGGTTATCATAAGCTTTCCTCCAACCCATCGTTAGTTGATGGATTGGTCACTCTGGTTCCATCCCCGGTCAGTCTGGTTGATCAAGTGGCCAATCTAGTTTCCTCCTCGATTGAACCACAAACCCAAGTAATTGATCCAGTTACGTCATCGATCAACCCTACTCTTCATCAAAAGAGTGTAACCCAAGTAGTCGATCCATTTTCATCCTCGGTCGACCCCACTCCTCCCTTGAGGAGTGAAAAAGTGAATGATCTAGTCCCTTCCTCGGTCAGTCCCACCCTTCATCCGAAGAGTGCCAAAGTGGTTGTTCCGATTACATCATCAATCAATCCTACTCGTCCTCTGAAGAGTGCCAAGGTGGTCAATCTAACCCCATCATCGGTCGATCCTACTCTCCCTATAGAGAGTAAACTCGATATTTCCCACATTTTTATCTATGATATAGAATCTACTGTGTTGAGGTGCATTCCTCCTTCTCCTTTGAAAACCCCTCCAAGTAATGAGGCCATCCTTTTTGATTGGGGTGCGCTAACTGGACCTCGTCTTCCCTCTCACAGTCCTTTCCAGATTAGAGTACAGGTTTGTGGTTGGGACATTCCTTAAACTCTGATAGATGAAGGTGTGTTCATTAGTATTTTGTCCTATGTTGCTTGGCACGCTTTGGGTTGTCCTTAGCTTGTGCCAGTTACAAAGAATCTGTTAGGTTTTAACAGAAGAACCAACCAACCATTAGGGACCCTTCCTCACTTTCCTATAACTTTGGGAGGGAAAACTATCTTTATTGATGTCATGGTAGTCTGAGACCCCTTGGATTTCTCTTTACGCCTTAGGTGGGATTATGTCTATACAATGAAATATATTGTATCTACTCTTTTCCACGTGATATATTTCCCTCACGATGGAAGAATTGTGACTATTGATCAAGTTTCATTCATCGGTCCTAACTGGATTACCTCCCTAAATGGTTCTTATATGCAGACAGTATCACCCCCACCACATGTTAATTATGTGGCGTTGTCTCCCGTGACTTCAAATATTAATGATTTAGATCCAGTAGTTGACATGGTGATCTCTTCGGTAGGATTATTGGAGCCTAATATCCTTACCCCTGTCATGGCCCTCAACATGTGTTCATTCGAGAGAATTTTTCGTCCATCAAGTGCAGATCTCTTGGAATCCATGATTGAGTTTTGTCCCTTGACATGGTGTCCTTCCAGACCATTATCCTCTTGGAAGCCATGATCAAGAAGAAGCTACGAGCATAGTTTCTCTTCTCTGTGGAAAACTCGTTAAAAAATGAAACAAAGGCCTTGAGCATAGTTTTTCTTCTTTGTAGCAAGCTCGTTAAAAAATGAAAAAAAAATATGGGGATTGAACTCAGAACCTTGAGCATAGTTCTTTTCCTGTGTCAAGCTCATTAAAAAATGAAACAATCACCTCTCCTTTCAATTTGAGTCTTTCACTAGATCTCGTAGCTGTCGATTCGAGTCTTTCGTTAGGTATCATTTTTGAACCTTCATTTCATCCACCTGTATCCTTTTTCTCCATCTAGCACAAAAATTAGTGGCAACCTCAAAGTCAGTGAATGAATTGAAGCTTGGGGGTCATGTTTCCAGCCTTTGATGATCATTCTAGAGTCGAGCCACTAGCTTTCAAGTTGGGGGCAAAGTACTGAGCTTAGTCTTTGTTCTTTCTCACGCTCGTGAAAACATGAGAATGTAACCAAGCAACCTTTTATCTCTTTTTTAGTCTTGTATGGATATACGAAAAAGGAACCCCCTAGAGTCTTCTTTAAGCTCTTTTTAGACTCTCTAAATGTGAAAAGATTGTCGAGTGATCTTGCTTCCTTTCCCACTGGTTAAAAGGTTTGAAAGGGGGTATTTATAGTGGTAGTTTATCTCTTTTTTAGTCTTGTGACACTAACATTACGAAAAAGGACAACATTGGAGTCGTCTTTAGGTTGTTTTCAGACTCTCTAAATATGAAAAACCATCGAGTTTACCTTCTTTGGACTAGTTAAACGATCATACATTGAAGGGCCCATATGGGACTGAACTCTTACTTCTTCTAGTTCATTAAAAAGGAAGAGGGACTTACCGAAGGTGAGTTATATCGAGCATGTGTTACCCTCCTTGATCTCATTAAATTAAAAAGAGGTACCCATCTATCTAGATGGGGGAAAATTTGAAAGAAGCAAGCCAAGCAATTTTTGAGAACATTACCAAGTAACTCTTATGATCGCCCTTGAGCACGACACTTTGTATTTTCATGCATTTCAAAATGCTGAACCTCTACACTGATCCAATCCTTTGATTTTATTTTATTCCTTTGGGTCACCTGACGTAAGTCACAACATCCACTGCATCATCAAATTTTGGTCCATGTCATGTTTCTGTTGTCATGCCTCAGTGTTCAAGGGAAGTATCCGCCTCAAGAGTCAGCCATCACAAATATCTTGTTTCAATACCCATGTCAGTCCATGTTCATTTGATCTACCAATTTACATCTCTATGTCCATTTCATGTCGTTGATGGGGGATACATCAAGGCCCTCCTGTGACGAGTCTATTCCTGTCGACTTCAACACATTATCCAGGAACTAGACTTAGAAACTAGTTAGTAACTTGGGACCTGCATGCCTCAATGGTAGGCCTCCTCGGATCCGACAGTGGGTTTACATCATCGACCTCTGATGGGATGATTCCATGAATGTTCGACTTCAACTCATATATTCACATTCTTTGGAATGTACTAGGGTACCTTGGGAATCATTGACATTAATGGTGATTTCCCTCGCGCTTGTTAACAATTTACATCATTGACCGGTAATTAAGTGGTTTCTGCCATGTTCGACATCAGGACATCTATCCACATGGTTAGATTCGTACTACATCAGGATCGCTAAGAAGACCCTGGGTTGATTCATCACTCTTATATGTACTTTTCCAAGGTTGCGAAGGAGTTTCGTTTGAACAATGACACATATACTATTACATAGATCCACTTTGTATTGGTCATGGCTATGTCTTGTCATCTCGTAGATCCACTGTGTATTCTTCATGGATACGATTAGTTCAGGTCATAGGAGTATAGATATACACTATATTCTCAGTGGCTATACCTTTTATCAATATAATTATGGATCCACAGTGTATTTTATGGCGGCCATATCTTGCACGTCTTTATCACCCAAGCATAGGTATGCCTACCTTGGGTTTGAAACATATCATAATATTTGTTGGATGTTTGTGTGAAGATTCTATCAAGTTATCTGTGTCTATACCCTTGCTTAAAAAGGTCTACAAAGTACTTTAGTCATCACGTCTTCTAACGTTGAAATTTGGGAGGCAATCTGTTACACCTAAAAATTACTCACTTTGATAGTGTTGCAAGTGTCGTCATTACAAGTGTTATAAGTGTCACATCTTGTCTGCAAGTGTCGCATCTTGACCGCAAGTGTTATAAGTGTTGATAACATCATACCGCCTTCTTTCCTATGTCATTCCTCCAACGACATGATAGGGACACTTAGGACACCTCAAAGACTAGTTTTGAAGAGGAGGAATCAGTCTATTAGAAGTACAAGCATTTTTCCACTGAAAGAACCACTCAAAAATGGGTTTTGGAAGGGAGCACTCCCCTATACACTATCAGAGAGCACTGCCACTCCCTAGCCTTCTTTGGGTGAGCATTATAATGCTCTGGTGCCCCTTTTGGGGGAGCGCTACCTTTTTTGGGCGAACTTTGGTTTGTTGAGAAGAATGAGGGAAAGATCCCCTCAATATCTGAAGGTGGTTGTAAGTATTCTTCATTATTGTTCTCATTAATATAACATGCTTGGCCTGTTTCTTTCAAACTTTTACTTGTTCCATATAAGATTGTCTGTAGTAGATGGATCTATGTTTGAGCTTATCTCAGTAGGGTAGGAAGTCTTTTGTACTTTTGTTTGTCTTGCAAGACCTACCAAGGAGCTCAAGATCGAAGCTCATCCTAGACCTTGCAAGGACAAACAACGTTCATAAGGTACATACCTTCCTCCTTCTCTTTAGTTCATCATCTTGATTATATCTAAAAGGAATTCAGTGTCCATGTTAAGCATTCTTTTGTCTTGGTATTAGGAGTCTAGGGACGTCGAGAGAATCCATTTGTCCGCAGGTGGATTTCTCTTCAACAGAAATTGGCGACTCCGTTGGGGAGGAACTCTGATTTTTGTTTCCTTTCCCAGATCTTGTCTTGGCCCTTTGCCCACTCATTGCATCTTCTCCATATTGAATTTTGTATTCTTAGAATGGTTTGATTGCCTCTTTATGTCATCGTGATCACCCTGATTGACTGAATGTTCTTGAATTTTTGAGTTTTTGGGAACTTTTCTGAGATTTTGACATAGATCACTCCCCTCCTCTTGTTATTAGAGTGCCATCACTCCCTGCTAGTCTTATACATAGCGTTATAATGCTTTGGTGCCCCTTACACCAGAGTGCTACCCCTTTTTTGTGAAAAACCCTCTAGTTTTTCAATTTTTGGGGTTCAATTTCTGCTTTTTACATTTGCTCAGAGTCTCATACTTTCAGTTCATCTTGGTATTGGCCTTAAATACCCTGCTTTCTAAGGATTCATCCTCTTTTGTTTGGAGTTTTTGACATTTGTCCTTACTTTGCAATTTGTCCTTCACAATTTGGAGGCAATTTGTCATTTTCTTCTCGTTTATCTGAATGAGTGAAAACTTTGTAAGGGGTTTCAAAGGTCTTTTCTACTTTTCTTTCTTATATTTGAGTCATCTTGTCCAAGCAATTTCTCCTTCCTTTTGAGTTTTTGTCTTTCAGTTTCTTGTTTGACCACAACAAGGTTGTATTTTGGTTTATGTGAAGTTTACTTCCAGATTGCTTAAATCTCACAACTCTTGAAGTTCGATTAGCATAGGAAGATTTACATATACTGGTTATCAGTCGCATATAAACATTTTAGCATTGCATTGGATTCCTTATTGAGGACTATTGCATGAGGTCATTTCATCCTGGTGTTTGACAGTGAAAGGGAAATCTTTCTCCTTCTCTTAATTAGACATTCATTGAAAGAAAAGATTGTTTATCATTTCTTATGCATGTTTTGGGAACTGAGTCATAATATCATCAGTATTCAATCTCATACACCTCTGAGTAAATAACAGCCCCTAAAATCAACGTTTAACTAAAATTTATCAGACTTTTTTACATCTTTGTTAGCAAGCCTACATTAGTTTAAGGTGTAGGGCTTTGGAATAGGCTGAAAGGATAACTTTCCAAAGATATCAAACAAACTTAGCATATTGCGATAGGGAGAGAAAATCCAATTGTCGTTTGGGCTTTCTGGGATCCCCCTCTCACACAAGGGTTACGCACGAGGTTTCACTCGGGAGATCTATGAAGATTATCCCTCTGTGGTTTGACTAACTGTAGTGTTTGGATCATATTATGGGGGTCACTTGAAGGTATACCCACAATGTTGAGTGGAAGCCTTTCAAGTTGATTTCTGGCTAGATACCCTGCCCTTATGTTTGAAATAGACTGTTGACTATACCCACCCAGGGGCTGACTGCGAGTTGATGACCTTAGTAGCCACAATATTTAGGGTCTTACACAAGGTGACAGTGAAGGGAAGTCTCACTATACCTAGAACAGACGTTGGTCAAACTCACTCGGGCTCCTTGGAGGGTAAATCCACAATTACTGCGTGGAAGCTTGCACCAAGGCATAAGTCCATTAAGCAGGTTTCCAACGTAACTGATCCACCCGCTCTATCCCCGCCTCTTCCTATTTTTATCTCACGATGTTGGATTTCATCACCAACTAGTGGTTTCATTGTGGGATGGTTTGTTTGATTGTTTGCTTCTCAGATTCATAGCGTGTGTTGGTTGTGTTACTTAGTGGACCTTAGTTTGAGTCAGTGTTAATGGAATCTAATCCTAAGAGTACCAATGGAGTAACCCCTTCTCCTGGGGAACCTTATACCTTTCCTTCTTTTGGAAACTTTGGTACTTCATACATTGCCACACTGAGTCTTCCGGGACTCACCATCGGATTACCGGTTTGGTTGTTCCCCACTCCAGTGATCTTGAATCCTCCCAATGTTTCAACTACACCTAATACTTTAGATGTCAGTACACCACCCACACATCAACCTCACATTGACTTTTCACCTTCTTCACCCATTAAGTCTCCTTCCATTTCTCTTTCTTCGCCTAGTGAAATCTCTAAAGCAAGTATCTAGGTTGATCAGAACAAGAAGAAACAGAAAGAGAAGAATAAGAAGAGCCTGAAAAGGAACAAGGCTCCAACAACATCAAATGTTGAATCCCAACAACTAGCTACTGTTAATAGTACTGGGAGTGTTGATGAGGTCAACAAGATTAAAATGAAGAATCTAAAACCCAAATTCCCTTGCAGTCTTTGTAAGGGTGACCACTTTCTGAGGGATTTCCATGGTATTCCCAAGGTCTTAGAAATGTGTTCCACCATGTCATCAACCTCTATTGGTCATGCCAGTGATACCCTATCAACTAGTGATGTTAAGGTTGGTAAGAAGAAGACAACTATCAAATTCCCTTGTATGTTATCAAAAGGTGATAATTATTCTCACCTTTGTCCTCGCATGGACGAGGCTTCTTCTCTTTTGGAAAAAATTCAACTTCCAAAAGTTTATTGTAAGCTTTCCTCCAACCCATCATTAGTTGATGGACTGGTCACTCTGTTTCCATACCTGGTCAGTATAGTTGATCAGGTGGTCAATCTAGTTTCCTCCTCGATTGAACCACAAACCCAAGTAGTTGATCCAGTTCCGTCATTGATCAGCCCTACTCTTCATCAAAATAGTGTAACCCAAGTAGTCGATCCGTTTTCATCCTCGGTCGACCCCACTCCTCCCTTGAGGAGTGAAAAAGTGAATGATTCAGTCCCTTCCACGGTCAGTCCCACCCTTCATCCGAAGAGTGCCAAAGTGGTTGTTCCGGTTACATCATTGGTCAATCATTCTCTTGTTCTTAAGATTGCCAACGTGGTCAATCTGACCCCATTATCGGTCGATCCTACTCTCCCTTTAGAGAGTAAACCCAATACTTCCCACATTTTTCTCATTGATACATAATCTACCGTGATGAGGTGCATTCCTCCTTCTCCTATGAAAACCCCTCCAAGTAATGAGGCCATCCTTTTTGATTGGGGTGCGCTAACTGGACCTCATCTTCCCTCTCACATTCCTTTCCAGATTAAATTAAGGGTTTGTGGTCAGGACATTCCTCAAGTGTTGATAGATGAAGGTGTGTCCATTAGTATGTTTTCCTATTTTTCTTGTCATTCTTTGGGTTTTCGTCAGCTTGTGCTAGTTACATAGAATCTGTTAGGTTTTAATAGAAGAACCAGCCAACCATTAGGGACCCTTCGTCATTTTCTTGTAACTTTGGGAGGGAAAATTGTTTCAATACCCATGTTAGTCCATGTTCATTTGATCTACCAATTTACATCTCTATGTCAATTTCATGTCGTTGATGGGGGATACATCAAGGCCCTCCTGTGATGAGTCTATTCCTGTCAACTTCAACACATTATCCAGGAACTAGACTTAGAAACCAGTTAGTACCTTGGGACCTGCATGCCTCAATGGCAAGCCTCCTTGCATCCGACATTGGGTTTACATCATTGAACTCTGATCGGATAATTCCACGAATGTTTGAATTCATCTCATCTATTCACATTTATTGGAATGTACTAGGGTACCATGGGAATCATTGATATCAATGGTGATTTCCTTCGCGCTTGTTAACGGTTTACATCATTGATCGATAGTCAAGTGGTTTCTACCATGTTCGACATCATGACATATATCCACATGGTTAGATTCATACTACATCAGGATTGGTAAGAAGACTCTGGGTTGAGTCATAACTCTTATATGTACTTTTGCCAGGTTGCGAAGGAGTTTCGTTTGAACAATGACACATATACTATTACATAGATCCACTTTGTATTGGTCGTGGCTATGTCTTGTCATCTCGTAGATCCACTGTGTATTCTTCATGGATACGATCAGTTCAGGTCATAGGAGTATAGATCCACACTGTATCCTCGATGGCTATAACTTTTATCAATATAATTATGGATCCGCGGTGTATTTTATGGCAGCCATATCTTGCAAGTCTTTATCACCCAAGCATAGGTATGCGTGCCTTGGGTTTGAAACATGTCATAATGTTGGATGTTTGTGTGCAGCTTCTATTCATTTCTCTGCATCTATACCCTTGCTTAAAAAATACTAAAAAGTAATTCAATCATCACGTCTTCTAACTTCATACTTTGGGGGGAAATTTGTTACGCCTCATAATTACTCACTTCGATAGTGTCGCAAGTGTCGTAATTACAAGTGTTGTAAGTGTCGCATCTTGTCCACAAGTGTCGCATATTGACCACAAGTGTTATAAGTTTTTCTAACATCATACTGTCTTCTTTCCTATGTCATGCCTCCAACGACATGACAAGGACACTTAGGACACCTCAAAGACTAGTTTTGAAGAGGAGGAATTAGTCTATTAGAAGTACAAGATTTTTTCCATTGAAAGAACCACTCCAAAATGGGTTTTGGAGGGGAGCGCTCCCCTATACACTGTCAGGAAGCACTGGCGCTCCCTGGCCTTATTTGGGGGAGCATTATAATTCTTTGGTGCCCCATTTGTGGGAGCACTACCTTTTCTGGGCGAAATTTTGTTTGTTGAGAAGAATGAGGGAAAGATCCCCTCAATATCTGAAGGTGGTTGGATTTGAATATGATCTCAAGGCATGATCTTAGGAAAGATCCTCAACTGAAGGAGAGAAATTCTCAACTTATTCCAAATATATCTCAAGTGCTTGGGTCTTTCCAAGCTTATATAAAGAGGCCTTCTCATGGTGAAAGAAAAAGGAAAGATTGGAGGTATGAAACCTATGATCTCATAGGCAACATACAGTATAGGAAGAGAGACATTGCAACATCATACAACTTATTATCTCATGAAGGAGATGTCATTTGAAGCAACAACATCTTGTATGTGGGTTATTTGAGCAAGGGTCTGGACAAGGAGAGCTTGGTGAAGCTGCTGCACTCACATATATGGTTGTAAGTATTCTTCATTGTTGTTCTCATTAATATAACATGCTTGGCCTGTTTCTTTCAAACTTGTACTTGTTCCATATAAGTTTTTCTACAGTAGGTGGATCTATGTTTGAGCTAATCTCAGTAGAGTAGGAAGTCTTTTGTACTTTTGCTTGTCTTACAGGACCTACCAAGGAGCTCAAGATCAAACCTCATCCTGGACATTGCAGGGACAAATGGCGTTCATAAGGTACATACCTTCCTCCTTCTCTTTCATTCATCAGCTTGATTAGATCTAAGAGGAAGTCAGTGTCCATGTTAAGCATTCTTTTGTATTGGTCCTAGGAGTCTAGTGACCTCGAGAGAATCCACTTGTCCACAGGGGGATTTCTCTTCAACAGAAATTGGCGACTCCGTTGGGGAGGAACTTTGATTTTTGTTTCCTTTCCCAGATCTTGTCTTGGCCATTTTCCCACTCATTTGATATTCTCCATATTGAATTTTGTATTCTTAGAATGGTTTTATTGCCTCTTTATGTCATCGTGATCACCTTGATTGACTAAATTTTCTTGAACTTTTGAGTTTCTGGGAACTTTTCTGAGCTTTTGAAGCAGAGTGCTCCCCTGCCCTTGTTATCAAATCCCCAACGCTCCATGTTGGTCTTAGACAGAGAATTATAATTCTCTAGTGCCCCTTACACCAGAGCACTACCCCTTTTTTGTGAAAAATCCTCTAGTTTTTCAATTTTTTGGGTTCAGTTTCTGCTTTTTACATTTTCTCAGAGTCAGTCTGGTTGATCAGGTGGTCAATCTAGTTTCCTCCTTGATTGAACCACAAACCAAAGTAGTTTATCCAGTTTCATCATAGATCAGACGTACTCTTCATCAAAAGAGATTAACCCAATTAGTTGATCCTTTTTGATCCTCGGTCGACCCCACTCCTCCCTTGAGGAGTGCCAAAGTGAATGATCTAGTCCCTTCCTCGGTTAGTCCCACCCTTCATCCGAAGAGTGCCAAAGTGGTTGTTTCGGTTACATCATCAATCAATCCTGCTCTTCCTCTGAAGAGTTCCAATGTGGTCGATCTGACCCCATCATCGGTTGATCATACTCTCCCTCTAGAGAGTAAATTTGATGCTGCCCACATTTTTCTCGTTGATACATAATCTACCATGTCAGGGTGCATTCCTCCTTCTCCTCCGAAAAACCCTCCAAGTAATGAGGCCATCCTTTTTTATTGAGGTGCGCTAACTGGACCTCGTCTTCCCTCTCACATTCCTTTCTAGATTATAGTACAGGTTTATGGTCAGGACATTCCTCAAATGATGATAGATGAAGGTGTGTCTGTTAGTATTTTTTATTCTGTTGCTTGGCACGCTTTGGGTTGTCCTCAGTTTGTGCCAGTTACAAAGAATCTATTATCTTTTAACATAAGAACCAACCAACCATTAGGGACCCTTCCTCAGTTTCCTATAACTTTGGGAGGGAAAACTATCTTTATTGATGTCATGGTAGTCCGAGACCCCTTGGATTTCACTTTACTCTTTGGGCGGGATTATGTCTATGCCATGAAAGCTATTTTATCCACTCTTTTCCGTGTGATATCTTTCCCTCACGATGGAAGAATTGTGACTATTGATCAAGTTTCATTCATCGATCCTGACTACATTACCTCCCTAAATGGTTCTTATATGCAGATAGTATCACCCTCGCCACATGTTAATTATGTGGTGTTGTCTCCCGTGACTACAAATCTTGATTATTTATATCTAGTAGTTGACATGGTGATCTCTTTGATAGGATTATTGGAGCCTAATCTCCTTACCCCTGTCTTGACCCTCGACATGTGTTCCTTCGAGAGCATTGTTCTTCCATCCAGTGAAGATCTCTTGGAATCCATGACTAAGTTTTGTCCCTTCACATGGTGTCCTTCCAAACCATTATCCTCTTGGAAGCCATGATCAAGAAGAAGCTATGAGCATAGTTTCTCTTCTCTGTGGCAAACTCATTAAAAAATGAAACAGAGGCCTTGAGCATAGTTTTTCTTCTCTGTAGCAAGCTCGTTAATAAATGAAACAAAAATATGGGCATTGAACCCAGAACCTTGAGCATATTTCTTTTCCTGTGTCAAGCTCATTAAAAAATGAAACAATCACCTCTCCTTTCAAGTTGAGTATTTCACCAGATATTGTAGATGTCGAGTCGAGTCTTTCGTTAGGTCTCATTTTTTAACCTTCATTTCATCCACCTGTATCCTTTTTCTCCATATAGCACAGAAATTGGTGACAACCTCAAATTCTGTGAATGAATTTAAGCTTGGGGGGCATGTCTCTAGCCTTTGATGATCATTCTGGAGTCAAGCCACTAGCTTTCAAGTTGGGGGCAGAGTATCGAGCTTAGTCTTTGTTCTTTCTCACGCTCGTGAAAACATGAGAATGTAACTGAGCAACCTTTTATCTCTTTTTTGGGCTCGCATGGATATACGAAAAAGGAACCCCCTAGAGTCTTCTTTAAGCACTTTTCAGACTCTCTAAACGTGAAAATATTTTCGAGTAATCTTGCTTCCTTTCCCACTCATTAAAAGGTTTGAAAGAGCATCTTTCAAGTGGTAGTTTATCTCTTTTTCGGCCTCGCGAGACTAACATTACGAAAAAGGACAACATTGGGGTCATCTTTAAGTTGTTTTCAGATTCTCTAAATATGAAAAACCACCGAGTTTACCTTCTCTGGACTCGTTAAATGATCATACATTGAAGGGCCCATATGGGACCGAACTCTTACTTCTTCTAGTTCATTAAAAAGGAAGAGGGACTTACCGAAGGTGAGTTATATCGAGCATGTGTTACCCTGCTCGAGCTCGTTAAATTAAAAATAGGTACTCATCTATCTGGATGGGGGAAAAATTGAAAGAAGCAAGCCAAGCAGTTTTTGAGAACATTACCAAGTAACTCTTATGGTCACCCTTGAGAACAGAACTTTGTATCTGCATGCATTTCAATCCGCTGAACCTCTGCACTGAGCCAATCCTTTGAGTTTCTTTTACTCCTTTGGGTCACCCGACGTAAGTCACAGCATCCACTGTATCATCAAATTTTGGTCCATGTCATGTTTATGTTGTCTTGCCTCAATGTTCAAGGGAAGTATCTGCCTCGAGAGTCAGCCATCACAAATATCTTGTTTCAATACCCATGTCAGTCCATGTTCATTTGATCTACCAATTTACATCTCTGTGTCAATTTTGTGTCATTGATGTGGGATACATCAAGGCCCTCCTGCGACGAGTCTATTCCTGTCGACTTCAACACATTATCCGGGAACTAGATTAGAAACCAGTTAGTACCTTGGGACTTGCATGCCTCAATGGCAGGCCTCCTTGCATTCAACAGTGGGTTTACATCATTGACCTATGATCAGATGATTCCATGAATTTTCGACTTCAACTCATCTATTCACATTCATTGGAATGTACTAGTGTACCTTGGGAATCATTGAAATCAATGGTGATTTTCCTCGCGCTTGTTAATGGTTTACATCATTGACCGGTAATCAAGTGGTTTCTGCCATGTTTGACATCAGGACATCTATCCACATGGTTAGATTCGTACTACATCGGGATCGGTAAGAATAACCTGGGTTGAGTCATCATTCTTATATGTACTTTTCCTAGGTTGCGAAGGAGTTTCGTTTGAACAATGACACATATACTATTACATAGATCCACTTTGTATTGGTCGTGGCTATGTCTTTTCATCTCGTATATCCACTGTGTATTCTTCATGGATACAATTAGTTCAGGTCATAGGAGTATAGATCCACACTGTATCCTTGGTGGATATACCTTTTATCAATATAATTATGGATCCACAATGTATTTTATGGTGTCCATATCTTGCAAGTCTTTATCACCCAAGCATAGGTATGCCTGCCTTGGGTTTGAAACATGTCATAATATTTGTTGGATGTTTGTGTGTAGCTTCTATCAAGTTCTCTACGTCTATACCCTTTCTTAAAAAATTCTACAAAGTACTTCAGTCATCACGTCTTCTAACTTCGTACTTTGGGGGGAAATCTGTTACACCTCAAAATTACTCACTTCGATAGTGTCGCAAGTGTCGTCATTACAAATGTTGTAAGTGTCGCATCTTGTCCGCAAGTGTCACATATTGACTACAAGTGTTATAAGTGTTGTTAGCATCATACTACCTTCTTGCCTATGTCATCCCTCCAACGACATGACGGGGACACTTAGGACACCTAAAAGACTAGTTTTGAAGAGGAGGAATCAGTCTATTAGAAGTACAAGCCTTTTGCCACTGAAAGAACCATTCAAAAATGGGTTTTGGGGGGGAGCGCTCCCCTATACACTGTAAGGGAGAATTGGCACTCCTTGGCCTTCTTTGGGGGTGTTTTATAACACTCTGGTGCCCCTTTTATGGGAGCGCTACCTTTTCTGTGTAAAATTTGGTTTGTTGAGAAGAATGAGGGAAATATCCCCTCAATATATGAAGGTGGTTGGATTCGAATATGATCTCAAGGAATAATATTAGGGAAGATCCTCAACTGAAGGAGAGAAATCCTCAACTTATCAAAAAGATATCTCAAGTGGTTGGGTCTTTCCAAGCTTATATAAAGAGGCATTCTCATGGTGAAAGAAAAAGGAAAGATTGGAGGTATAAAACCTATGATCTCATATGCAACATATAGTACAGGAAGAGAGACATTGCAACATCATCCAACTTATGATATCATGAGGGATATGTCATTTGAAGCATCAACATCTTGTATGTGGGTTATTTGAGCAAGGGCCTGGACAAGGAGAGCTTGGTGAAGCTGTTGCACTCACATCTATGGTTGTAAGTATTCTTCATTGTTGTTCTCTTTAATATAACATGCTTGGCCTATTTCTTTCAAACTTGTACTTGTTCCATATAAGTTTGTCTATAGTAGATGGATCTATGTTTGAGATAATCTTAGTAGATTAGGAAGTCTTTGGTACTTTTTTTTGTCTTGCAGGACCTACCAAGGAGCTCAAGATTGAATCTCATCCTGGACCTTGTAAGGACAAACGATGATAAGGTACATACCTTCTTCCTTCTCTTTCATTCATCAGTTTGATTAGATCTAAAAAGAATTCAATGTCCATGTTAATCATTCTTCTGTATTGGTCTTAGGAATCTAGGGACCTCGAGAGAATCCACTTGTCCACAGGGGTATTTCTCTTCAGCAAGGTGTTCCCTTTAGACCAGTAGTCTAGGAGACTCTGAACTTGTGCCTATTTCCTTAACCAAAAACCTGACTAAGAGCGGGGATCATAGCCCAAGAGTTATATGAAGATCCATGTGACCTGAGTCTAGGAACCTTGGAGCTCGAAGCTCCGAGATGTCAAATTGTACAATAGTCAAGTTGAACCCCGCAATTGTTATGAACCGTCGATCTATGAATGGAGATCGAGGGTGGGGAATCACTACGGAGTGCAAAGGTGAAAATAGCAGACATGCTAGTTTGGCCAGCAATTATCCATTGCCATTGATCTCGACGGGATGGAAGATCAACGATTTCAGTTAGACTAGAGTCGAGAGAGAACTTTCCATATTGTGAAGGTTGAACTCTCTGATAAAGAGAACACAAGTTGGGGCCCTGCAATTTATTTGAATCGTCAATCATTGTTGACATTCGATCTAAGTTTAATGTGATATTTTAAATGCAAGGAGTGTGTGGGATGAAAAAATATTCAAGGAGATCAAGCTCAGAAGAGATAGCGCTTTCAGGAGTGCAGGCGAAATACAAGAGAAGGGCCCCTAGGAGGATCAAAGGTCGAACCCTTTCAGCAGTTAGAAAATATTCTAAGTCGGAGGAAGTCAGAAGCTCAGAAGGAGGTGAAATAATGGTCGTTGGATCATAATGCAAAGGATTGACATCCGTCTAATCTAAAAAAGGTGCATGAACCTTAGCACTTTTCACACGCACGAGAAGAGAACTTACCAAAGTTCCTAAGTCTCGAAGTAGTTTGGGACCATCCATCGTCAAGGAAGACAGGTGGCGTAAGATCCATAATATCGGAAGCTCGTGGACTAGGAGGAGGTGAAATAGCCGAATTAATTTGAGGTCATCCATCACCAGGAGGATAATCTAGACCATTGATCGTCGAGAGACACATGTCAACAGACTGTGAGTTTCCAAAGGAAACAAAGTTTGAGAGTTGAAACTCTCGAAGCACAAAGAGTATAAGAAATAAGAACCATCGATTTGTGAGGGGATACTTGTCAACAGGTTGTGAGATCTGAGTAAATTGCATTGGTGTTTCAATTTAGAGTTGATATTCCTGAACCCTAAAGACCCGAGGTGAATCTAGAACACTAGATCCAGAGGGACACATGGGGACAAATCGTGGACACTCGAGAAATTTGTTCGGGGGTTTTTAGTTGAAAGTTGATATTCCCGAACCCTGAAGACCCATAGTGAATCTGGACCGTCAGATCCATAGGGACACGTGACGACATATTGTAGACTTTGGAGAAATCACTTCACAAGTTTAAGCTGAGATTTGAGATCCCTGAAGGTAGAAGAGCCAGAGAGAGAAGTAAATCTCAATCGTCTGATCATCTGAAATAGATCTCATTCGTCAAATCATCCAAGGTAAATATCAAGCATCGGATCGTTTGAAGTGAATTTGGACTGTTCGATCCATAAGAGATGTGGTGTAAATTTTTGGACTCTAGGTAAAGTCCCGAAGTAATTCATAGCCACACGATTAAGAGGGACGTGGCATAAATCTATGGACTCCAAGCATATTGGCACCATTACATTGGACAATCCATCTCAACCATTGAGCAGATTTGTAAAGAGTTCTTTCATCATCATTTTTCATTTTTCTTTGTTGTAAGAAGAGCTAGCTAGTGGGGGTCCAAGAGCCCTCCCTTGGAGGAAGAAGGGACTCATAATCCCCTTTCTTCTTGGTGCTTTGTTTTCACTAATAGATCAGCCTCAAACATTGGTGACATGGGTCTTATGGTTCTTTTTGTTTCTATGTCCCTTTGCTCATGAATTTAGTTTTTATTGTATTTCTTAGTTTATTTCTTAGTTGTTGTTTTTATTTCTTTCTCTAACTCTTTCCTTTACAACTGTCCTGCTCAGCAGACCCAACTGAGCTTGCAAGCACCTCCATTTTTCTCACTAAGGTGATGAAGGAGGCGCAACAGATTAGTGACTCCACTGGGGAATAGGTATCAATTTGCTCCCCCAATTGGGTTTTATTGCTCTTATTTTAGTTTGTTTAACTTGCAGGTGCACCAACTGGCCTAAGCCGACCTGCCAATCATCCAATTACAAGGATAATTGAGAGAAATCCATCCAAATTTTTCTTTCTTGGACGTGTATCACTTATGCGTGGGTATTTTACCCCACATATGTGCATTGTGCGTGAAGGCACTTAAGTGACCACTCTGTTGTGTGCACGTGCGCTTTTGGGCTTATCTCTGTTCATGCGCCCGTGCTCTGTGCACCTCTGTCTCCATTAGGACCCGTGCATCTGTTCAAAAATTCTCATTGTAAAGTTGTTGAGATGTGGGGAAGGCCATTTGCCTTCTTAAAAAATATTCCAAGCATGTTTTGAAGCTGCACCACACTTATTCCCCTCATAATATAAAGGGGTGAGTCAAAAAACACATAGGCACTTAAGAGGTTAAAATCAATTTCCCTTCTTTTCTTTTTGCCACATGGATGGCTTGTTTTGACTCATAATCTAAGTCGGAAATCATTTTTAATCACATTTAACTTGCATTGGGACCAGAAGTTAAGTAACAATCACTTAGTATGCTCTTCTCTCGCACCTCCAAGCGACCTTGAGAATCAGAAAAAGATTGTGAAACAATTTCACCACCCTTAACAAAATTTAAAACCTTTAGGTAAAGGACAACAACCCATCTTGGGACCCCTCTTAGTTTTATTTTTTCAAACACATCTTAATATTGTAACGGGCCCATACATGCCCACATGCTACAAAGATAGGATAGTGCTTGAAGTTTACTTTCTTAGATCAAAACACCAGGAGAGTTTAAAGGTTTTGTAACAGGCCCATACATGCCCACATTTTCAATCTAGGATAGTTTTCAAGTTTTTCTTAGATTAGATCACAATAGGGAGTTAAAGGGATAGTAACGGACCCACATGTCCACATGCTATCTTCCAAGGGCTTTTGAATTACGCAAGGTTGTACCAAAGGCACTTAGTTAATTAGGTAATCAACACTTATAAGGACCAAGCGAAGTCCACATGCAGCAAGGTGACACCTAATTCACTAAAAATTGGCACAATTTCACTCACACACAAAAGTCACTTATCACTCACATAGCTTCTTCTTGAAAACGTGGAGGTCAAAGTAAGTTTCCTTCAAAAAGATTCTGAAAATACCCCACCCTTTTCTTGACGAGACTATCCACTCCCATTTTTAATTCAATGAGGTTGGTTAGCACCCCCAACCTCCCAAAACAACTACATCTAAAATATTTCTAAAAACTCACTAAGTTTTCCTCCACAGGAGGTGCCAAAAGAAATTTTTTAGTCTAGGTAGGATTTTGGGGATAGGCATCCAAACAACTCCCCGTTATTTGGTTCTCTCATTTTTCAAAACATAGAGGTTGTCAAATAGGGAACTGAAAATCCTCCAAGTCAAGTGTTCCAATTACCATAAGGCAGGGAGATACCCATGAAGGGTTGAAGGCCGAGGTCCGGTTGTTCTGTGCGTCCCTCCTTGAGGCACCCACCTCTTGGATGGGATCCAGCCTGTGACCCATTTATTAGGCCGAAAATCTAAATGCCACACTTTGACCAAGGTACCTAGTGACCAACATTAGGACATCTACCCAGGTGGAAATTGTGGGCTGCAATTTCACCTTGATTGGATTTTGTGTGGCTATTGGGAAGTATCACCAGCTCTTTTGGGATATGCCCCCTTTACCCCTCATTATAACCAATTATTTCATCCTTCACTAGTTTCTCTTCCAGTGACTTCAGACCCCACTGTTGAGTACTATTGGAAGGTCCAGTGCTATTTGAGAGGAAGGACGTTACGTCTTCTAGGACACGAGCATTTTCTTTCTTTTGATTCCCCATGCGGACAAAACCCACTTACCCACATATATGCTTATTTTTCAATTTTTTTTTTATGTATGATGCACATCTGATTACAGTTTGATTTGGATATATATATTGTGTAAACATTCAACGCAAAGTCTCTTGTTTCTATATTACTCTCACCACTCTTTGCACACATTCACATAGCTAGTCTGACATCACAGGGGAACCACAGAACCCCCGTCGTTCATGACACCTGCTAAAACTCCCTCCTATCTTAGGGGGAGTATCTGGTCGTGATCACTCATCGACACCTCCTTCACACACTCTTGTGAGTGCTACTATTTTAGGATCAACTTTGCTTGGTTATACATTACTTGGGTCAACTTCCCAAGGTCATTCGTTCACTCGCTCTCCTTTACATGGAAGCGGGGGACCCACTTCCTCTCAAGGAGGCAATACCAACCCACCTAGCCCCCCTCAAGGGTCAGGTTCACAACACACCATGGCTGGAGCTAATCCTCCCCCCCCCCACTACAGATGCCATATTTAGCCTCTCTCAACATACTGGATCTCATTAAACTCACCAATGATCCTATATTGCATGATCCTACATGGCCTGCAATGCCCACCAAACTACCTTCAGACATTCCAAAAATTGAAGGAAAGGCAGGCGATGACCCTGCCATCCATTTCATGAAATTTCACCTATGGTTCTCCTCCAATATCATTATGGATGATTCCATCAGACTACGATTATTTCAACACACACTCACTGGCCCATCGGCCAAATGGTATGTAGAAGAAAAATCTGGGTCCCATGCAACTTTTGAGTCATTGGCCAAAGCATTCTTGAGCTTCTTCCAATTACCCATCTGCCACGATAATGGTCTAGAACTACTTTATAATTTCAAACAAATCTCAACCACACATATCACTGACCACATTCATGAGTGGCGTAGGCAATGTAGTTTTTGCAAAGCAGAAACCACCAAGCAACAATGTCTTGACTGGTTTCTTAGATCACTTGTCTCTCTCCTCGGAAAGGATGTAGCTTCCACCTTCCCTCAATCTGAAGAGGAAGCCATCAGTAAGGCCCAACAATATGACCTCATTTATTCATAGTCAGGGTACTTATACACTATACTTCCTGATCTTCCAAAACCTGTGCCATTTGGCCAAGAAAAACCTGGGATGTCTCATTCAACAGACGGATTGATTGGTGCCACCACTCACCACATTCCACAACCCCAAACACCACCAATGTATGGAACACCTCAATACCCACCGGCATATGGGGGCACTTATTATTACCCCCCACCCCCTTATCAACAACCATACCCTATTGCTATACCTCCACCCATTAGTGGACCACCGTCGGCACCCCCCATACATCCACCTATTCAAACAAACTCCAGTACCCCCTCTACATCAACTTATAGTACTAGCGAAAGAACTACACCTTCCTATGTACCTTATGGATCATTACCACCACAGAATCCATACTTCCATTTTCTTGGTCCCCCACAACCCATCGCTCCCCCACAACCTCATGCGGGGGTAAATTTTGTTCAACCCTCTGTTGTTCAATAATACCAAAGTTTTGAATAGTTGAATACGGCCAATCCAACCCATCCATCGAACAATGCCAAGAAAAAAGGACAGAACAGGAATAACAACAACCCAAGTCAAGGCAGGAATCAACCCCCACAACACCAACCCACTAGGGGCAACCAGAACCAAGGGAACCAAAACCCCCAAGGGGGCAATAATAACAAATGCCAAGGGTGAAATAACAATAATGTTAAAACCATCATCCCTTGTGCCCTTTGTGGTGAGTTTGGCCATTACACTCATCATTGCCCCCAAATCACTGATTTCAAATAGTTGAAAGACTCTGGTAGTCTTCCCCATTCTCCCACACCGCCTGCCCCTCAACAGGAACCACAAAAATATGTGCAACAACCCCCTCCCACCATGATGAAAAATCCTATTCCACATCAAGGTGTGATAAACATCCAACAGGACACACATCATCCCCCACCTCAAGTGGTACAATATATCAACCCCAACGATCCAGCAGATCGCACAATTCTCCTCACAAGTGAGGAAGAAATCCTTCTGCAAATGCGTAGTCGTCAGTATCATGCACCCACTGAGTCTCCTACCATCCCTCCAAAGACAAACCCCACACCAAAAATAACCCCGTTAGTGATCCCTCACCCTAACATTGATCCACCTCTTCGCATCCCTCGCATCCCATTGCGCAGGAATGTCCACAACCCACAGGCTAGGGCAGCTCATAACTATAGTCTGGTAGACGACTTAGCACAATCCTTGGCTGCCTTGGGGGCAGTCGACCTGGCAGATACCTGACTCATCACCTTTGATATTGACAGCGGAGAACCTCAGCTTCCCGCCTTGATCGCTTCTCAAATCCCAGTAAAAATACGGAACATCACAGTTCATCGGTGCATCATCGATGAAGGTGCATCTACATGCATTATGTCCAAATTAGTATGGAAGAAACTTGGTTCCCCCAAACTCATACCCTCTGCCATCACCTTACGAGCTTATGACAGACACCCATCATCTCTGGAAGGGCTCTTCCAAAATGTCCCCGTAGAACTCAGGGGCAAAACCATTCTTATTGACATAGAAGTTATTGACGCTCCGCTCGATTAAAATATCCTGTTTGGTCGTAGTTACATGTATGCTATGAAGGCAATTGCCTCTTCCGTCTTTCACACAATGATGTTCCCCCACAATGGGAAGATCCTTACTATTGACCAAGTCTCACATTATGAACCTAATCCATCTGCCAACATCGATAACATTCTTCCTCTCATCCACACAAGCCATGACACATATCCACTCGTCGAGATGGGTCCTGTGATTTTTAAAGATCCATCCTTGTTAGGAACATACCATGGAGCACCACCACTCCTTCCCCCTTCGAATCAAGTGTGTGTCATATCATCTAACAGAACTCACATAGAGGATACTCTTCCTCCTCAGGAGGCTTCAGTCATTCCTGACGTCCCAAAAGTTGCAGAACCCCTCCCGCAGGAGCCTCCTGCGAACTTGTCGACCTCAACAGTCCACGAATCCACTTCTCCTCAAGGACGTAGCCCAGTTTGGGAGACAGTTCCCCAACCCCTCACTCAAATTCCCTTCTTTTACCCTCCACCAGGTATCGAAGATTTTCAGGTAGCCGCAACGCTCACACTACCTAATATGGTGTTAGCAATCCCAGTTTGGTATTTACACCCACCAGAGATGGTCCCTCAACCATCCCTTCCCCCCAGGAAGGAATCCCCATGACAATTCCCATCCTTACCCCCACCACCCCCCCACTCACTAACCCCCCTGCTATAGCTGGGGGCAGGAGAAAGAAGAAGGAGCCCACCGCTCCACTTCCTCCATGCATCCCACCACCTTGCGCACTATGTGATAAAGAGGGCCACCAAACCAACAACTGCCCATCACTACCTGAATTACAGAATTTAATCCCACTCAATCAAGCTCCCCCAACACCTGCCACTACTGCTAGTCCCACCACTACCACCCACCCTTCCAGTAGTAAAGGGTTGAGGACCAAATACGCTTGTGTTATATGTTCAGAGTATGGCCATTATACCCATCATTGCCTAGCTCTGCCACGTTTTCGGCAGACATTAGCCGCAGTACGTCAGAACTTCCAGAACAACCCCAGTCCTGCTATGTCCTCCTCAACAAACATCACTGACATCCAGTATGTAACCACTTCGGTCAATGAACATATGAGATGCTCATGCTCTATCTGTGATTCATTAGCTCATTTTACATACCAGTGTCCTATGATCCTTGAATACAGGCAACGCCAATTGACCCTGTTTCAATGGCCCGTCGAGACGATAATTAACATTCCCTCACCACTAGAGGCTCTTCATATCATCTCTCCTGAACCCGAGGCCTTCCCAACACCTCCATGGTTCTTAGATGACTTATCTGAGGATTCACCCCCCCACCCTCCTAACTCTCTCGCTCACTCCCCTACGGGAGTTGTACACCCAACCACTATGGCTACCCCTCAGTACTTCAATATATGGTTTATGTCGAGTGAACCCTCACTATCTCCTAACATTGTCCCCCCTGCTTCTTCACCGGGGGGCAACCACCCAACCACTGTCACTGAGATCACTCCTCACGACCCCTTGTATTCCCGGTGCTTCCAATGCGACGAAGAAATACTAGAAGAGTTAAATCACTCGGACTCTCCCTGGGATGCACTACACCACCATGCACTCTTATTACCACAGGATCCTCCATGCCTCCTAACCCACACCCCATTTACGCAGTCAAGACCAAGGATTTTATAGCATCAGGGCCTATCGACTAGTTCCAAAACCCCATTCCTGCCCTTGGCACTTTTGAAGAAGGTAACATGGCAAACATTTCCCCCACCATTAAAATCGAAATTTCCATTAAAAATGGCATCATCGAAGAAATCACCATTGGAGCTGCTTGCTCTCCTCAAGAAATCACTGCATATAAAGTCCTCTTCCAGGAATATAGAGATATTTTTTCCTGGTCATACACAGAAATGCCTGGCCTCGATCCCTCTATTGTCAAACATCGCATCGACACCTGGCCTGACATTACACCAGTTCGCGAAAAACAACAAATGCTACACCCATCCAAAGTTGCGGCTATCAAAGCCGAAATTGACAAGTTACGCGTTGCCGGGTTCATATACCCCATCGCCTATACCTCATGGGTTTCCAACCCTGTACCCGTTAACAAAAAAAAAGGCACTATCTGCGTTTGCACATACTTTCGCAATCTCAATCACGCATGTCCCAAAGACAACTTTCCAACGCCTTTCATGGATCAAATTATCGACGACTGCGCTGGCCACGAGGCTCTCTCCTTTATGGACAGATTCTCTAGCTATAATCAAATTCAAATCCACCCATCCGATCAGTATAAAACCGCATTCACTACCCCGTGGGGTACTTTTGCATATCGTGTCATGCCTTTTGGCTTAAAAAATGATGGCACAACTTTCCAGTGGGCTATGACATACATCTTTCACGATATGGCTCATATCATCCTCGCCTACTTGGACGACCTCACCAATCGCTCCAAGAAACACACCCAACATCTTGATGATTTATGAATCGTCTTTCAATGGTGTCGTCAGTACAACATCCGCTTGAATCATCTCAAGTGTGTGTTCTGTGTCACCATAGGGAGCCTCCTCAGTTTTATTTTTTCACAAAGCAGTATTACCGTGGACCCCCTCAAAGTCCAAGCTATCACCAAAATTCCACCTGCCCGGAATTTATGACAACTTCAGAGTCTACAGGGCAAAGCTAACTTTCTAAGACGATTTGTCCCTGATTACGCCATACGCGCACATGGTTTCCTTCGCTTAATACGTCATGACATCCCTTTTCACTGGGACGACCATGCCCAACAGTCATTTGACGATATTAAAACCGCACTTTCAAACGCACCATTAATTAGTGCACCTGACTACAATCGCAACTATATCCTCTACGTATCAACATCATCTGTATCAGTAGCCGGCATCCTCGTCCATCTCGGTGATGACAATCATGAACATGTCATTTATTACATTAGTAAAAACCTCTTAGGGCCACCCTTGAAATATAAACACGAAGAGAAACTTTCTCTTGCAGTCGTCCTCGCAGTCTAGAAATTGCGTCACTACATTCTGCTTCTCACAACAAAAGTCGTCACAGATTCCAACCCTGTGCAATACTTGCTCAGTCAGTGGAAAGTTAACGAAAAATTCGCTAGATGGATCGTTATCCTTTAGGAGTATGACCTCGAGTTCTCAACACCTAAGAGTAAGAAGGCCCTAGTTCTCGCTGAACTTGTCACGGTCCTTCCCTCTGACACCACCAGTACCCTCGTCAACACCGACTTTCCCGATGAACATCTCTTTTACATCACTTCGGATGATCCTTAGTACGGTGACCTCCTCGTCCACCTCCAAACTCAAAAGTTCGGTAACCACCTTTCACGAGATGATCGTTGACGTATTCACCATCAGGCTCCCCGCTACCTCCCCATAGGAGACATCCTATACCGGCGAGGCACCGACACCATTCTTTGTCGATGCCTAACTATTGACGAGGTTGATAGAGTCTTAAAAGACTGCCACAGCGGCGCATGTGGGGGCCATCTTTCGGGCATATCCATTGCTCAAAAAATTATCCGAGCCGGTTACTTTTGGCCTACCTTGTTTCATGATTGCATTCATGTCGTGAAACGATGTGAGCAATGTCAGCTTTACGCCAATAAAGCCCGAGCTCCCCCCGCTCTTCTTCACCCTGTCATTACTGTCAGCCCCTTTTGTAAATGGGGCATCAACTTCATGACTTGTAATCCCCCCTCCAACAATGGTCACAAATACATCATTGTCATCGTTGATTACTTCACCAAATGGGCAGAAGCTATGCCCACCTTCAACAACACCGCTGACACTGCAGCACGTTTTTTCTTCAACCATGTCATATCCCGCTTTGGCGTACCTCTCCAACTTGTTTTCAATCATGGGAAACACTTCGAGAATGAGATATTCATCGAACTCTCATCTCAGTTAGGATTCTCCCATGAGTTTTCCTAACCATATTACCTTCAGTCCAACGGACAGGTCGAGGCAATGAACAAAGTCCTCAAGACCATATTACAACGCACGGTTAATAAACATAAAACCAATTGGCATCATATGTTATTTTTTGCGCTATGGGCTTACCGAACGGCTATGAAAAATGCTACTGGTTTCACACCATTTCATTTAGTCCATGGGGTTGAGGTCACTCTCCCCATCGAGTGCGAAATTCCCACCTTACGCATAACAATTGAGCTATTACCTGACACTGCTCCAATGGAGCAGCGCTTGCTGAACTTGGAGTCTCTGGATGAAGATCATCGATCTTCCTTACAGAACAACGAGGCAGCTAAAAAATGAACCAAGGCTACCTTTGATCGCCATGTCAACCTTCGCTCATTCCGCAAAGGCGACCTCGTCTTGGCTTGTGATTTCGCTCATGATACCTTTGGCCATGGCAAATTCGAGTCACTCTGGCATGGCCCATACATCATTCAACATTGCCTCGCCAAAGGCGCATATATTCTGGCCTCTCCCGAAGGCCTCTCTCTCAAAGAACCCATCAATGGGTTGTACTTAAAGAAATTTTACACTTAAACGTAGTCATTCTACTTTAGGCTATTTCTTTTCTAGCATTTTTAATCTTTTTTCTCCTTTCCTCATGTCTAAACTATCCTTTGTGCTATTGACAGATGCTTCCTCCACCAACCTACCACATCGGTTATGCTGACGGGGCCAACCATTGGACGCAAAATGTTGCTTCGGTTGCTTGGGCTCTCTACACCCCCTCACATGAAATAATCCATTCGAGCGACATATGTTTGGGGTCAGCAACCAACAACCAAGCCGAATACACCGTCATCATTGGCCTCTTGGATGATGCTCAGCATCATCATATTTGTCACCTTAGTGTCTTTCTCGACTCTCAACTAGTCGTACGCCAACTCAACAATGTGTACCACGTATGCGATCCTTGCCTCTTTTGCAAATACCTGCAGGTTAGGATTTTATCTCGACATTTTGATTCCATTACATTTACACATATTCCAAGACAATTGAATCAAATGACAGATAACCTAGCTAATATTGTGTTAGAATGGCATATATCACATCAAACTACCTCTACACATACATAAACACATCACAATCCTGTCACAGCATATACATAGAATAGACATCATCAAAACATTAACCAAAAACATGTAAACACTACATAGATCTCAAAAAGTATACTCATGTATATATATATGCCCACAGTGCCATCTGAATGTTTACATACAAAAAATATAAGTATCTGCAGGCCAATGCAGCACCTCGGTACAAAATGGGCTCACCAACCTATATACAAAAATATATATATACATCAACTGCCTCAGAGCACCACTCATAGTGCCTCTAAAGCACCACCACCTGCTCCTCCCTCAGGCAGTGGTGGCCCACCACCTCCTGCCCCAGGAGGTGGTGGTCCACCCCCTACCAACCCCTCCTGCCCCGGCGGCAGTCATCCGGTCATCAACGCAGCAGCCACTGCTACCTGTCGTACTATGGCCCGCCATGGTAGCGACACCCCCACACATTGCTCCAGGAAAGCCTCATCCTGGATGCGAGACCATATGAACTCAAGCACCTCCTATAACACCGTCTCCAGACGGTGGCGTATGTCCTCAAAATCAGCTCCGATCGCTGTCGGAGGAGCGTGTGATGGCCCAGCACCAGGGTCATCAAACCGACGCCTCCTCACTGCCCTCTCTGGCTCAGCTGGTCGCACCGTGGTGTCCTCACACCGACATCTCTCTCCCCGCGGTGGTCTCTCCGGCGCTCTCTGCAGCTCCACCTCGCACCCGCGAGGTGCCACATCTACACATACACACAAACAACAGATATTATCAACATCTATATCATATACATATGGACTGCTATCTCAAAAAAAAATACAAACAACGTACACATCAAACATCATCAACATACCTTGATGATCAAAAACCTCCCCTGGAGGTAACACCATGTCCGGATCATCCTGGAAGTCCACTGCGGCATAGGGGTAACGTAAAATCACCTGCGGCATCTGCCGCCATACCTGTGCCGCCTCTTTAGAAAAGAAGTGGCCACCTTCGCCACCACCATGGCGAAGCAACACAGTCGACCACCGCCTCAGCCGTGACTCTCGCACACCATGCGCACCCAATAGAATCCTCAGGCGCAACATTGACACCCTCTCTAGAAACCAGGCCACTAGGATGGACCCGAAGGCAAACTCCCCCGTATCCATGGACCGACAGTGGTCCAACTGCCCCACCATCCTCGCGTGCAGTGTAAGCCCTCAAGCGAAACTCTCGCCAGCCAACACTCTCTCCAACACTAGAAGTTGGCCACCACTGATCCGCTGGGTTGCCAGTGACCCATATACTTGCACAATCATCACTTCTATACAGCGATGCGCCAGGGAATCTATAGATGAAATGCTCACAACTACCCCGGACATAAAGTTCTGACCTGAACAATATCTCCGGCCAATAGTCATGAGTTGCGTATCCCTAGGCAGCACTAGCTCTGCCGGTTAGGGCGTTCCCCGAAAGGGGAGCCCAGTCAAGAAATATACGTCCTCCACCGCAGTGAAGGGGATTTGCTCTCCTCGCACGAGGAAGCAGTGCAGCTCCAGACTCCACATATGGATCAGGAACTGTAGAAGATACTCCTGTGCCCGTATCAATGGGCACTCAAAGAAATTTAGCAGCCCACAGGCTGCCAAAGTCGCACGCACACCAGGCCCCTCAATGGCCACATCGTCTCGTAGCTGAGACCAATCTCACTCTCGCCAACCCACTGGAATCATGCAAACTGTCCACCTGCAGCTAGAACAAAGATTCTTATATCAGCTCAAGAAACCATCAACAACATAAAAAAGACTCATTTTATACACCTCAACCTTGCCTCCTAGGCGCAGTTTTGTTACCCACAGGCATGCACACATGCACGCTTGTTCACTACACAGGTGTGCATGTGTGCGTGCCTATTCACTACACAGGTGCGCATCAGTGCGCACCTGTTTGCTTCATAGGCGTGCTCCCAGGTGCACCTGTTCACCTTACAGGCGTGCCTAGATGTGCGTCTGTTCAACCAACAGACGCGCACTTGTGCGCGCCTAATCAACCCACAGGCGCGCCCTTAAAGCGTGCCTTAAATCCCCTCTATCGCACCCCCATGCGTGTATATCCGATGGACAGGTGTGCACATGTGCGCACCTATTACCGGATTGACCACGCATGTGGGGCCCATATCCCCTAAATATCTTTGTACGACCCTCCATACAACCCCTGCCCAAAAAATGAAATCCTAATTCTATGCAGGATGATCAGACCACTCACCTGATGCTCACGGATCCTCAATCAGATGCCTCGTCCTCCTCGAATCTCCAAATCTCCTCTGACAACTGCTCGTCCAGTCACTATTGCAGGAGGTACAAATGAGGTGGCAATGTGGGCCCTACAGCTATATATAGGCCTTTTTACCAAACTTCTACTCACCATTCCGGAAGCCCACGGTGTCCATTTCTTGATCCGTCTTCAGCCACGGGATCAGCATCCCGTCATCTACATCACCGCAGTCCCTCGGCCTATTTTCATCCTGAGCCCCCGAGGCACCTTTTTTTCATACCCTAGTCAGGTACGCATGCGCATATTCACGCTTATCAATACATGCTCATATCTTCGATTCTCTTCAGATATTGTTCACTTTGGGTATTTCATTTTCATATGTGCAGGTACTTGATCATCATACATCGGCACAACCCCTTCAGGTATATACTAAATACTGGCATGTAGTCTTTCCCTCTGTATCGCACTTACATTTCCAGTCACACCCTCTGATATTTGCCTCTAGGATCCCCATTCCCGGCTCTACAGTACCCACACCTCCATTTGCATCTTCGGTACTGTCACCCGGTAGCATTCTTCCCCACATGAGTTGTCCCATTCATAACACCTTGTAGCACTTCTGACACTCATGTTGTTTTTCAAAACCCTTTAGGGATGGGAGTCCCGATAGTCTTTCATCATGTCATGAATCAACCACATACTCCTTCTCCTCATTTTGCTAGCTTTCCCACATGGACTCCCAGATTATCTCTTCATGGTTCTATTTTTGGCTGCACCTCCACAGTATCATGGACCCTCCATTTCATCCACAATCAGTTTTCCCATCTACAAATTTCCCTTCATTTTCACCTACCTCATACAGAAACTCACCAATGGGGCCCCCACCCTTCATCATTTTTCCGAACACATTATGACCTACATGGGCCACCTACATCACACTGGGGCACCCGTTTCTGTATTTGTACATTTCTCCCCAATTATTCGTTATTTATTGTACAAACACCTTTATTTCCAGTCATTACATTACCTTTTTGTCGTCACCTTTGGCGACCTACTTCCCTCTTTTTGGCCAAACCACAACCCATGTCACCCCTGGTTGGAACACTACTTATCATCTACCCTCACTGGCATCATCCATCTCTTCAGAGTACCCTACAGATCACTTACCTCTACCCTCTGAATTCATTCACCTTGTCCCGCCTCTGCCACAACTTATCCGCGGTCTTGTCGTCCCCCTGACACTCGACCTCATCGAACGGTTGTGGCCACTTTTTATCTCATACATCCTCCAACCAAGGGCAGTCTTGAGTCTTCCCACATCTTGACTTCGTCCATGTACCTCTGCCACTTCCTCACCTCACTTAGTAGATTTCACGAAGCCATTTTCTTCTGGGAGTCGCGTCCCCCTTTTTTGTCAACATCAGCATAGTTTTCCAGAAGGGTGACAGTATCTTGATTCTCATTATCCAATCAATGAAAGATCTCGGATGGCACAGGGTAAAACACCATTGCTCCCTGCTGTCATTGACCCCCATAACATTCAACGCCAACACTTTCTCATGTTACGGTGGGTCTTACTTTACGACTATTGCAGTTAGTTCTTTCATTTGCCGAAGACCTCTGAACATGGTAGGGCTATCAATGCCCACATCATCGCTGCTACTTATTACCGCGATCACTGCCTACTATTCAGAGTATGTTCATTTGCAGAATTGTCTTCTGCCTTTATCACAACCGCCCTCGAGGGCGCTGCAGTTGTCTACACCAACACTTCAGTCATCTTTTTTCAGAGTTACATGACACGAGCATGGGGCATGCCCGCCTCGTTTGTACACAGTTTTCTATTTTATACATGTCATGGAAGGTCAGGTCCTACCGGTTCCTTTTTTCTCCAATGGATCACTCTGGATGATCCCACTATTTCTCTATCTTACAACAACATTCCCAGTAGAAGAAAAATTGATGGATTTCGGCTATACGTATGCTCCTAACCTCGTCCATCAGGGGGCATCTGTTATCACTGAAATTTCGTTCGCACATGGTTACAAGAACTCAACATCGTCAAACAGTGATGAAGTCATCCATGGACATGAATTAATACCACAACATTCAAAAAAGGTCAAAAACTATACAAAGTAGTGAAAAATTGAAGAGCGCTTTGCAGACATTGGGCGCGCACGCGCATGTGCGGAACAGGGACGTAGAAATCATGCACAGGCGCACGATGTGCGACTGTTAGCGCAAAAAGTCGCGCACCTGCTAAATGGCACATTTATGAATATGGTCGGCCTCCCACCCACTTATGGTTTAGCTCCCAAGCCGATTTGACTCTCAAATCTGGACTGGATCCGACTGGTGGGCTGGTCAAAGACCTAGGAATGCCCTAATTGGCCTCTTTTCACACTACAAAGAAGTTAAACAATAACCCAAATGAATGCTATAAAAAGACATGGATGCACCTCATTTTCTCAAGGAATTCAAAGTAATGTTATGCTGCCTATATTGTTTTAAGGA
>ML779062.1:1789443-1806161 GCA_009831015.1 Picea engelmannii | reverse complement strand
CTTCCTAGCCTATAAAAGGAGGGGTAGGGGTACTAGTCAAAAGAGGAAAATCATAGCAAAGGAACTCTGCCAAATTGCCAAGCCAGTTTTGTCCCAACCCTTTAGCCTTGCCTCAAGCTTTAGGAGAAACTCAAGAAGCAACAGTTGGAGGACAAAAAAAAAGAGGAAGAGCCCAGGATCAGGATCGTGGAACGGTGACTGGCCTCAAAAATCATTGTAAGTTGATTCATTTTGAAGTTAATAAAAAGATACTTTTCCTGTCCCGAATACATGAGTCTTATCTATGTTATTGGATTTGTGTTTTTATCNCTAACCTTAGAATAGATCAGTAGCATGCATGCATAGTCTTGTCTTAATTGCAGGGAAGCTTTTGGAAGGAGCAGCAGCAGCAAGGAGATAAGGAGCTCAACGGAGGATCTACTTCAACCGTCAGAAAGAGGTTGGTTCATTCTTCCCTTGTGTGCATGTGAAAAAAGGGGTTTTAGATTCGGTAGAAGGTTAAAAGTTAAGTCTTGAGGGTCATGATCTGCGTATGAGCTTAGAGCCCTAGCTTATTAGTCCGTAGGGTAGAATACCCAACAACAGTTTGGCAAATCTGAAACTTAGGAAAGCCTGGAACCCTTTTTATTTATTATATAAGACGCTAAAATCGAAATTTCCAAACCCTATTAACAAATAATGACTGTATCTAACATTTCTATTGCTCTAAAGGAAAAATCCAATGAATCATACTGTCAGACCATTCTTATAGAGAACATGGGGAAATTCAAGTAAATATTTCATATTCTGAACTGTAAATAATGATCATAGTATATATCAGGTCGGGATTGTAATAATACCCAAAGTATATATATCAGGTCGAGCACTTCACAAACCAAGTATTATTATTTTTTCTATACAAGTAAGAGGAATCCTTCATGGAGAGATATGTATATAATCATACTTGATATGTTTAAAGTTCCAAAATCATTAAAGTTCCAAAATCAAAACAACAATACATAGTCTGCACCCAACCACAATAGGAAGCTTTTTTATCAGGTATTAAAATAATGGAATTCCCTTCCATTTATTTCTGGCAAACCAATTACAGAGATAAATTCATTCGTTTGACTATAAGATTCAAAAAATGTAATCCTAGGCTAAACATTGTCGTTGCCTACTCTTGACAAAGCCCTATCTTGGAAACCAAATAACTTTTTTGGGTTCTGAAGCCCTCGTAAAGCTAGGAATCTCATAGGGGAAGAGACCCTGCAAGAAAACGTACATATTAAAATTAATAACCACATAAAAAATTTCAATCAAGAAGATCATTGAAAAATGCACAACAGAATCCATAACAGAAGGAAGAGAAATAAAGTTGCCATAGAGATAATTAAGAGTCTGTACTTAACTCGAGGGATGGAGTTCGCCTTTCCTTTCACGGTACTATTGAAGATCTGTTTGGTGGATCAAAAGGGGGAGATGGGATGAGAGAGTCCTGATGGGTGCCCTTGCATACAACAGGGCCCCACCCTTAGATAATAATCAAAATCTTGCTCTCGAAGAAATGTGATTTATAAACTAATTCAGAGACTAAATCTTGCTCTCGAAGAAATGTGATTTATAAACTAATTCATAGACTTACTCAACCAGATCCTAAGAGCATCGCAGTGCAACATGCAATCTTATTGACCTAAGGAATATTACTGTTTGAATGTCTTTTGGTGAAAGAAAAACATTTTCTCAAAATTAAGACAGAACTATTCTCTCTGTTAATTTATGCCCACAGATAGAATCAATATGTTGGAAAGGAAACAAATGTTGCCAATTTAACCACATAATATAATTCATGACACACAGACAACCTCTTTTCTTCCTTTTTCAAAACTTATTTGGCAGATAGAATCCACCTTGTATGGAGGCCGGTATTTTTGTATACGCCAAAAGAAAAAAAGGTATAGAATTTAGAAATAGAATAATATACATAGGGTCGTGACATGACTCCAGAGTGATGGGTTTTCAAGGAAGACCTTGTTCTGCAAATAAAATACCCGACATAGTATAGGAAAAGAATTTGGAACTACCGACCAAGAAGACATCTCCAGTCCCGGGTTCTCCTAAGTAGGATATAGGTATGGAGATAGAAATGTTTGTAGATTTTTGGTTCCAAATGATGAAACCCCGAAGAAAATTATTTTACCACTGTACTTTTCCTGACTGATGTAAGAAGAACTGGCCAAGAACAAAGACCTCTTTCTTTCTATAATACCTCCATTATTCCAAGCTAATAAGACAGACCTGGTAACTAGTGGATAATTTAGAGGAATTTGGAGAACAACATGAGATATTTCCACAGGGAATTGTACCCTAACTAAACCGACTGAAAACATGGGGAAAATTGTTCCAAGTCTGTAAAATCTTAGATGGGAACCTCACAGAACAACGAAGACCCTCAAACCTTCATTAAATCTTTTAGCCAGTAGTTACCTAAACAAACATAATACACAGGCGTTATAATAGGGTTCAAATAAACTTACCAAGTTAAGAGCGAGGTGGATAGACAAATCCCTCCCACACAAAGAAAGTAACTCCATCGATGCCTGAGTCTAACACCAGAAGCAATAACAGTATCATGGGAAATAGGGGATTACCGCCAAGTCATACAACCCAAGAGAATATTGAATACTAGCCATGAGAGTACATGTCCTGGTTTAATGAGAGAGACAGTGTGAAATACCATAACCACGTGATTAGGGAAAGGTGGCAAAAAAATCGATGGGCACACAAGTCAAACGGGAGGCCGAGGAAAGGCACTGCAAAGAAATTTAATGTAACAGTCAGGACCCTATTTAATACACAACTTTTGCTCCTGTATTTTATATCACTGGTTAATGAATGAGGATGACATCCAGTTCAGGCTTTGGTTTAATCCTTGTATGTGTTTCTTTCCATTTAATGCTCAGTTGACAGACTAGAAAGTCGCATCCGAAACTAGTCACTCCAACTTCGTTTTCAGTTTAGGAAATAACAGTGTGTACCTTTGCAAAAACCCTAACTACCCAACACCATTTCTATGTGTACCTCACAATGACTACACATATACAAAGACACTCTGCACTTATGGAACTAGAGTGGTCACTTTAAATCCTAATCATTATATGTTACACTCAAAGAAGAATAGAGATTGTATCAAACCCACTCGGAATAGGAATCAGGACCTAAAGATGTCACGAAGTAGCCACTAAAGTTCTGTGTAAGTAGCCCAACAGACTTGTACAAGTCTTGTAGTCGCACTAGACAAGGTTAAAGGATACCCTTCGGAGTACGATTATGGTACACAACAAGAGTATTTATATGCAGGTATGTGAATTAATTCTAACAGTCTTAAGTCCAAACCACCTTTTCAATGATGTAGTAAGGAGTAAAATGCATCATATTATGTTTAAGGGTGAGATAATAAACAACTAGGCTTTTATCAAATCACTATACAATTATGGTATGAGTATGTTATAATCACGGTAAAACTAAATTTATTTATTTTTGTTGGGAATTTTGGGAAACATTACATATGGTATCAGAGAAAAAGGTTACAACACTGGACCTGAATAGGGCCACATTAGTTGCTTAGCACATATTTCGATCTATGCAAAACTAATAGACCTTTTTGTTACAAACATAAAACATTTATGTTTTGTGTGAATTATGGCAGCTCAGGATGATGCAAAAATCAGAATGGAAGGAAATCCAGAACATGGACCCCATGGATATCCAAGACAAAATAGTGACAGAATCTCTCCTACAGAAGTACTGAAAACAATGAGGAATCTTATTGTTGAGCTGCAGGTTTTCAAAGCAGACAATGAGAAATTGAAGAAAGCACAATAGGAACAACAAGAGATAAATGAATTCTTGTTGCACAATATAGTGACCAAGAAAATCCCAAAGGATGATAACCATGATGAAGAGGTCAGCAAAAGGGCCTCCAAGAAATCTGGGCCGAAAACAGAAAAAGGAGACAGTTCATCCAAAGGAACACCTTCAACTGAAGACAAAACTAAAACAGACAGAAAAAGTAAACAAGTAGACCACCTTGAAGGAGAATTTAAAAAGATTAAACCAGCTACCTTTGATGGAGAATCTAGGATAGGAGAAGAAGCTGAGGCATGGTTGTTGGACATAAAAAATTATTTCCAAATCTACAACTATTCCAGTAATATGAAGGTCAGAATGGCCATCTACAATCTGAAAGGGAAGGCTAGAATTTGGTGGAAAGACCTGAAATTGGCCAAGGGCCTAAAGGAGAAATAGTTGGAATGGTATGACTTTAAGAAGTATTTCAAGAAACAATATATTTATGAAATCTATTATGAAAGGAAAATGAAATAATTTTACGAGTTACGACTTGGACAGATGACGATGGAGGACCTTATAAATAAATTTTTGTAACTACTAAGGTTTGTACCGTACATTCAGGAGGATAAGGTAAAAATCCAATGATTCTTAAGTTATTTACAACAGTCCTACAGGGACAGAATTGAGTTTGACAACCCCAAATCCTTGAGTGAAGTATTCAGGAAAGCATGAATGTGCTATGACCTGTATAAACAGTGGGTAGAGTTTCTGAAAGCCTGGAAGGATAAGAAACAAGATTGAATGAACCAACGGAAGAAGGGATACCAACCAACTTCTTATCGAAATGCAGCAAAAAGATTTCCGAGAAAATATTTTCACTCCAATCATCCGAATACGCAAGGTAACAGTAAACCGGTAAATCTAGGAACAAAGAAGTTTGGAGACAGCTCATGCGAGCCATTAAAGTGCTGAGAATGTGGAGAACCTCATATAAGGAGGAACTATCCATGTTTAATTTCAGCCAACTGAATTGATGTTCATAATTTGTAGGAAGCCTCGACGGTGGGTGACGTGGGCAGAAGCTTGCATTGGATAAATGCATCCATAGATGGCCAACAAGATGACCACCAGTCCTTTGTGGTAGAGATCGAAGGTAAAATCAATAACTCTCGAATTTATGTTTTAATTGACCCTGGAGCTATGTTAAGTTATATTACTCATGATGTAGTAGAGTCAAACAAACTTAAGAAACTGAAGCATGCAAAATCATGGCTGGTACAACTAGCAACAGGTACTAAAAGGAAAGTAGTTGAATTTATTTATGATTTTGAGTTCAGCTTAGATGGTCAAAATATAAGAACAAATCTGAACATCCTACCACTAGGATCTTATGATATGATTATCGGGATGGATTGGTTGGAACAACACAAAGCAGTGCTAGATTGTTATACAAAGTTACTTAACTATAAAGACGATTTTGGCACTACTAGAACAACCCAAGGTATACCAAAACTTGTATTAGTCAGACAAGTTTCAGTGATGCAACTCAAGAAATGTATGAGAAATGGATTTCAAGTTTATGCCATCCAAGTAACGAATCTGTTAGAAAAAGAAGATAAGCCAAAGTTAGAAGACCTTGCTATCCTACATGAAATTAAAGACATGTTCGTGGATGAGATACTAGAATTACATTCTAGAAGGGAAATAGACTTCTCCATAGAGTTACTACCTGGTTCAACCCCTATCTCAAAAGCACCTTACTGGATGAGTCTACCGGAACTGATAGAATTAAAAATACAATTACAGTAATTGTTGGACAAAACGTATATCAGACCGAGTGTTTCACCATGGGGGGCACCAGTCCTCTTTGTGAAAAAGAAAGACGGTACTCTAAGACTATGTATCAATTATAGACAACTGAACAAAATGACCATTAAGAACAAATAGCCCTTACCAAGGATAAGTGATCTATTCGATCAAGTAGGTGGGGCCAAGATCTTTTCAAAGTTGGACTTACGATCCAGTTATCATCAAGTTAGGATAAAAGATGAGGAAATAAACAAAACAACTTTTCGAACAAGATATGGACACTACGAATTTGTAGTCATACCTTTCGGAATCACTAATGCACTAGCCATGTTTATGTGCCTAGTGAACAGTATTTCCAGTCAGTACTTAGACAAGTTCGTAGTAGTATTTATCGATGATATTATAGTCTATTCTAAAATGGAGGAAGAACATGATGAACACTTAAGAATAGTTCTTCAAATGTTGAGGAAACACAAACTATACGCCAAATTTGACAAGTGTGACTTTTATCAAAAGGAAATACAATATCTAGGACATGTAATTTCAGTAGAAGGCATTGTCATAGACTCGGAGAAGATAAAAGCCATTATGGAATGGTCGGTACCTAAGGATGTAGCGGATATCTAATCATTCATGGGAATCATTGGGTATTATCGCACATTTATAGAAGGGTTTTCCAATATATCCTACCCTATCACGTCATTACAAAAGAAACGGACCAAGTTTAACTGGTCAGAGAAGTGTCAAGACATTTTTAACAAGATGAAGGAATTATTGACAACTGCACCCATATTGAAGGTAGCAGACCCAGATAAAGACTTCACCGTATGTGTTGATGCAAGTAAAGAAGGACTAGGTGGTGTCCTAACTCAGGAAGGACACATTATTTGTTATGAGTCCTGGAAATTAAAATAACATGAGCAAAATTATGTCACTCGTGACTTAGAATTGGCAGCAATAATACACACCTTAAAAATGTGGCAACACTACATAATGGGCAGAAAATTTCTACTATTGATGGATAATAGCGGGGAAAAATATTTGTTTAGCCAACCAAATCTTAATGCAAGACAAGAAATATGGTTAACCTTGAGAGAATTTGACTTTGAGGTCAGACATATCAAGGGTAAGGAAAATAAGGTAGAAGACGTTTTAAGCAGAAGATTCCATGGGTTATTTGAGATAAATATCAACAGGGCAGAAAGTGATATGGAACAAAGAATAAGGATGACAGGTATTAACGATGAAAATTACACTAAGATAATGGTAGAATTACAAAACAGTACCGCAAACTCAGATAAACCAGATCTAAGTATCGACAAGAAGGGACTATTACGATTTAAAAACAGACTTTACATACTAGATTCAGCAGAGTTAAAATTCATAATCTTGGACAAAGTGAATAAGAAACTGTATTTTGGCCATCCAGGATACCAGAAAACAATAACAACACTTAGAGAACTATTTTACTGGCCTAATATGAAGGGTGAAACCGCAGAATACTTAGCTAGGTGCCAATATTGTCAACAGGTTAAGGTTGAGTAGAAACATCCAACCGGCCTATTACAGCCATTACCAGTACCAGAATGGAAATGGGAGACCATATCGCTGGACTTTATAATAGGTTTGCCTAAAACTCAGAAACATAATGATTCTATCATGTATGTAATCAATAAACTCAGTAAGTTTGCACACTTTATTCCTATAAATTCTACTTTTAAAGCTATAAACATTGCTGAAATATTCATGAAAAAAAAAATTAGACTACATGGTATTCCTAAAATGGTGATTTCAAATAGAGACATAAAATTCACATCCGCTTTTTGGAAGGAATTGTTTGCAGGGCTAAATACTAATTTGAATTACAGTACAAGTTATCATCCACAAACAGATGGACAGACCGAAAGGACAAACCAAATCATAGAGGATATGCTCTGCATGTACGTAAGAAAAAAACCAAACAAGTGGGAAGACTATCTATAGTTGGTAGAATTTGCTTATAACAATAGGTACCAAACTTCGGCTAAGTTAATGCCTTTCGAGGTACTGTATGGTAGAAAGTGTATGACTCCAATTAGCTGGGATAACCCAACTGACAGAATCATGTTTGGACGAGAGATGCTCCAAGAAATGGAGAACATGGTAAGGAAGCTACAGTAGAACTTAAAAGAAGCACAGGACAGACAGAAGAGCTATGCAGATTAGAAAATAAAACACTTGGAATTTCAAGTGGGAGACCATGTGTATTTGAAGGTCAAAGCTTGAAAATTTTCATTGAAGTTAGGGAACTGTGCCAAGATGGCACCCAGGTTTTATGGGCCCTTCGAGATACTAACTCGAATTGGACCCGTAGCATACCAACTTGCACTCCCAGCTAATCTAAGAATTCATAATGTATTTCATGTTTCTTTGTTGAAAAAGTATGTTCATGACCCTACTCATATGATTGATTGGAACTTGGTACAGGTGGAACATGAAGGTGAGTTCCAGGTGGAACCCCTACCTATTCTGGATTGGAGAGAAATAGCACTTCGGAACAGAGTCGTCGCTCAGGTAAAGGTGCAATGGAAGCACTTTAGTCCTCAGGAGGCCACTTGGGAGTTGGAGGGATATTTGTGGAAATATCATCCAATCCTGTTCCAAGAAAGGGACCAACACTGAGGACAGTGTTTTATTGAAGGGGGAAAGGATGTGACATCCCCAAAAATAAAGTATTTTTGAAATTTAAAAATTTGTTGGAAAATTATTCTGTTTTTAGTAAATTCGAATTTGGAATTTTTTTTCCATTTATGGAAATTCTGAATTTCGAATTTGATAATTGTAATAAATTATTATGATTGTTGGGAAGAGATCTGATTTGACCCAACTAACTATTTGACTATGACACTTGTATGAAAACAGAATATTTTATATTGATTGCAGGAGGACAAATGGAACAGCCATGTTAAAAATCAGCTGACCATGACTCCATGAGTGGGGAACATGTTGGAACTACCTCTGGGCTGATTGTTACAAGTGGAAAATCAGATATTTGGCCATTGGCAGCCCCTGAAAATAAAGGATTTAGAAAGCTAGGAAAATTTCCAAGAGAGGGAAAAAGACCTAGGCAAAAATATGGTATGGATAAATAGCATATGTGAGGAGGCAGGACGCTGCCAAGTATGCTGGGAAATAATATTCTTGGTCACTTGTTGTTATGAACACTACATGTTGAGTGTGAGGCAAGGGGAATATTACTGAGAGAGGAAGACATTACTGAAGAGGAAATTCCAAGTTTTCCCTCATAGATTCATGATCAAGCTAGGGGGTGAATAGGACAAGTGATTTGGCTGCCCTATTCTACGGTTGGGAGGAATGTGGTTGTTCCCTTTGTATTCATGTGAATTGATTCAGATAAGTTATTATAATCTGTCTTTGGTTAAATATTATGATCACTGATAGATCTGCATTTTAGTTATTTATATGAATGAAACTTGGTCGAACATTGTTTTGATTAGAGACTGACCCAATACCTCCTATTCATCAATTAGGAATGGATTATTTCTACTGGAACATAATGCTGAGTAAATTCTAGTGTCATTAGATGTATTAACGGGAAGAACTATTCCTGCAGAATTTCATTACTCTTGTAATAGAATAACCTCTAGGCTAAATCACACTTTTAATTAATTCTGTTGAGTAGACAAATCCTATGCATGATGCGATTGGGATCAAGTATACCATCATCTATGAATAGTTGTATTTCTATAGGTAGTTATAGTATACCTATGAGTCTCAACTCATGTACGAGTAAGTTCAGAAGAAAAATAAATACCCCTTGTATGACAGGTTTTTCATAAAGATGCGTACAGGAAAATATACCTATATATGCTACATATATATATATATATATACGCTATTTTTGGGAATCTGTACAACAAAACTGAAGTTGACTATTTACAACAGAAATAGTTAATATTATATATGTCTGTCCATGTATGATATGAATCATATGCTGACCAATAGTATGAATCAACCACATGCAAACGAAATGACAGATGTGTAAAGTTTGGAGAATCTAAAACTTAGGAAAGTCTGGAACCCTTTTTATATATTATATAAGATGATAAAATCGAAATTTCCAAACCCTATTAACAAATAACAACTGTATCTAACATTTCTATTTCTCTAAAGGAAAAAATCCAATGACTCATACTGTCGGACCATTCTTATAGAGAACATGGGGAAATTCAAGTAAATCTTTCATATTCTGAACTGTAAATAATGATCATAGTATATATCAAGTCGGGACTGTAAGAATACCCAAAGTATATATATCAGGTCGAGCACTTCGCAAACCAAGTATTATTAATTTTTCTATACAAGTAAGAGGAATCCTTCATGGAGAGATATGTATATAATCATACTTGATATGTTTAAAGTTCCAAAATCAAAAAAGCAGTACATAGTCTGCACCCAGCCACGATAGGAAGATTTTTTTATCAGGCGTTAAAATAATGGAAGTCCCTTTCATTTATTTTTGGCAAACCAATTACAGAGATAAAGTCATTCATCCGACTATAAGATTCAGAAAATGTAATCCTAGGCTAAACATTGTCGTTGCCTGATCTTGACAAAACCCTATCTTGGAAACCAAATACCTTTTATGGGTTATGAAGCCCTCGTAAAGTTGGGAATCTCAGAGAGGAAGAGACCCTACAAGAAAACGTAGAGATTAAAATTAATAACCACATAAAAATTTGCAATCAAGAAGATCATTGAAAAACGCACAACATAATCCATAATAGAAGGAAGAGAAATAAAGTTTCCATAGAGATAATTAAGAGTCTGTACTTAACTCAAGGGATGGAGGTTGCCTTTCCTTTTGAGGCATTGTTCAAGCTCTATCTGGTGGCTCAAAACGGGGAGATGGGATGATAGAGTCCTGATGGGTACCCTTGCATACAACAGGGCCCCACCCTTAGATAATAATCAAAATATTTCTCTCAAAGAAATGTGATTTATAAACTAATTCAGAGACTAAATCTTGCTCTCAAAGAAATGCGATTTATAAACTAATTCAGAGACTTACTCAACCAGATCCTGAAAGCATCGCAGTGTAACATGTAATCTTATTGACCTAAGGAATATTATTATTCGAATGTATGTTGGCGAAAGAAAAACATTTTCTCAAAATTAAGACAGAACTATTCTCTTTGTTAATTTATGCCCACAGATAGAATCAATATACTAGAAAGGAAATGAATTCTTCCAATTTAACCACAGACTATAATTCATGACACACAGACAACCTCTTTTCTTCATTTTTCAAAACTTATTTGACAGATAGAATCCACCTTGTATGGAGGCCAATATTTTTGTATACACCAAAAAAAAAAGGTATAAAATCTAGAAACATAATAATAGACATAGGGTCATGATAGGACTCCAGTGTGATGAGTTTTCGAGGGAGACCTTGTTCCACAAATAAAATACCCGACGCAGTATAGGAAAAAAATTCAGAACTACCGACCAAGAAGACATCTCCAGTCCTGGGTTCTCCTAAGTAGGATCTAGGTATGGAGATATAAATGTTTGTAGCTTTTCCGTTCCAAATGACGGAACCCCAAAGAAAAGTATTTTACCATTGTACTTTTCTTGACTGTTGTAAGAAGAACTAGTCAAGAAAAAAGACCTCTTTCATTCTATAATACCTCCATTATTCCAAGCTAATAAGACAGACCTGGTAACTAGTGGACAATTTAGAGGAATTTGGAGAACAACAGTAGATATTTCCACAGGGAATCGTACCCTAACTAAACCGACTGAAACATGGGGAAAACTATTCCAAGTCTGCAAAATCTTATATGGGAACCTCATAGAACAACAAAGACCATCAAAAATTCATTAAATCTTGTAGCCAGTAGTTACCTAAACAACCATAATACACAGGTGTTATAATAGGGTTCAAATAAACTTACCAGGTTAAGAGTGAGGTGGATAGATGACTCCCTCCCACACAGAGTAAGTAACTCCATTGATGCCTAACTCTAACGCCAGAAGAGGTAATAGTATCATAGGCAATAGGGGATTACTACCAAGTCATACAACCCAGGAGAACGTTGAATTCTATCCATGAGAGTACATGTCCTGGTTTAATGAGAGAGACAGTGTGAAGTACCATAACCACGTGATTAGGGAAAGGTGGAAAAAAATCAATGGGCATGCAAGTCAAACGGGAGGCCGAGGAAAGGCGTTGTAAAAAAAATTTAATGTAACAGTCAGGACCCTATTTAATACACAACTTTTTCTCCTATATTTCATATCACCAGTTAATGAATGAGGACGACAGCTAGTTGAGGCTTTGGTTTAATCCTTGTATGTGTTTCTTTCCATTTAATGCTCAGTTGATGGACTAGAAAGTTGCATCCGAAACTAGTCACTCCAACTTCATTTTCAATTTAGGAAAGAACAGTGTGTACCTTTGCAAAAACCCTAACTACCTAACGCCAGTTCTATGCGTACCTCACAACGACTATGCATATACAAAGACACTCTGCACTTATGGAACTAGAGTGGTCGCTCTAACTCCTAATCATTATATGTTACACTCAAAGAAGAATAGATATTGTATCAAACCCACTCGAAATAGGAATAGGGACCTAAAGATCTCACGAAGTAGCCACTAAAGTTTCGTTTAAGTAGCCCAACAAACTTGTACAATTCTTGTAGTTGCACTAGACAAGGTTAAAGGATACCCTTCAAAGTACGATTATGGTACACAACAAGAATATTATATATGCAGGTATGTGAATTAATTCTAACAGTCTTAAGTCCAAACCCCCTTTTCAATGATGTATTAAGGAGTAAAATGCATCATATTATGTTTAAGGGTGAGATAATAAACAACTAGGCTTTTATCAAAGCACTATACAATTGTGGTATGAGTATGTTATAAGCACGATAAAACTAAATTTTATTTATTTTTGTTGGGAATTTTGGGAAACATTACAAACCATATGTTAAACAAATATATATTAATCATGCATAAACATAGCCTCCACACATAACCTACATCAACAAACAAATTAGACATGGGATTTTAACGTGGTTCACCCAATCCTTGGGATACATCCGCAATAGCTGGCTTCTTATATTAGTCTTTGTGCAATAATCACCTCAGGCCTGCTTACTGCACTTACAAAATATACAACATATTGTAATCCCCAAACCTGAATGTCGCTCTGTAGTGCGAGCCTATCTATGAAATTATTAGATATGATATGATCCCCGAAAGATCTCCCCCAAAACCTAGAGCATAAACTCTCTTCATCAATCATGAGAAACCTAATCTCTTATTCTCAACAGCCTAATTGTAGATTTTAACCTTGTACAACATTTTACTGCAAACAAATTTTCAATAAAAGAACAGAAAAGATACAATGGAAAATACACACATTACACAGATATTTTTCCCCTGGAAACCCAAACCAGGAAAACCAACATATTCTATATTCATTCATAGCGATACATGTTTACAATAAAATATACATATAGGATCTAGCGACATCCAAAACCCTAACCCAATGACCTGGATTAGTCAACAACCCTAATTCCTTAACTAGAAATAGAAAACCATCATCAAAAACCATGTGCTGAAAAACCTCCCAACAATGGACATGAAAATAGAGGTGACATTAACAACGAGGAAAAAATGTGACACATTTCTCGTGGTAAAAATAATTTCCCAGGGGCGCTTCCCTCGAACCCCTGCACAGGGGGGCTATTTCCCCCCTACGCTCCCAGCGCAACATAGCAAACACTAAATCTAGTCGTGCAAATAATATAACAAATACCCAACATTCTCCCACTTGTTTTTTTATTTGCATACAGGGGGTTACAAGGTTACATAGTCAACAATCTAGGGAAACAATTCCCATGGATCCTCTACACCAAGATAACTTCTCAGTGCTCACAAATTTTGTTAATGAATCTGCAACATTCTTCAAAGTGTCCACCTTCATCATCAACACTTTATTTTCTTCAACGATGTCTCTCAAAAAATGATATTGAATATCAATATGCTTTGTCTTTGAATGATAAATCGGGTTCTTCCCCAAAAAAATTTCACTTCGACTATCACAATCTATCCTTACAACTTATTGTACCAACCCAATACCTGGACACAATATTTGTAACCATATTGCTTCCTTACTTTCATGAGTGGTTTCCATGTATTCAACTTTTGTAGTTGAAAGTGCCACTATAGCATGTCTTTTTCTCATCCAACTGATTTGTCTTCCAAACAGGTTAAACGCATACCCCCTTGTAGATATCCTACTATCCAGATCTCAAGATCAGTCTGCATCCACAAAGACATGTATGTCCAACACTCTGTTCAATCTTGGTCTTCCTTGGTAGCACAATCCATAGCTAGCAGTGCCATGAAAATACCTAAAAATCCTTTTTATTGTTGTCCAATGCTCCTTCCCTGGTTTTGACATATACCTACTCAAAACTCCCACTGCATGTGCAATGTCCAGTCTAGTACATACCATTGCATACATCAAACTTCCAACTACACTTTCATATGGAACATGAGACATGTCCTCCTCCTATTCTTGTGTCTTGGGACACTGATCCACACATAACTTTACACCAACAAGAATAGGGACCTTGATCGATTTACATTCTTGCATATTAAACCTCTACAATATTATCTCGGCATATTTTCTTTGATTTAACCTGAGTTTACTCTTTTTTTGATCTCTTTTAATATCCATGCCCAAAATTAAATTTGAAGCACCAAGATCCTTCATGTAAAATTTAGAGGACAAGTGAGTTTTCACATCTTGGATAATCTCCTTGTTGTTTCCTATCAACAACATCTCATACACATACAAGACCAAATAAATCAAATGATCACCAATTAATTTAAAATACACATAGTGATCCTCTTTACTTATTGTGAAGCCAAGTCCCAACATATAAGTATCAAAATTTCAATACCACATCCTTGGTGATTATTTTAAACCATATAGGGACTTTTTCAACTTGCATACCAACTCCTTCTTTCCCTTCATAGCAAATCCTTTTGGTTTCTTCATATAGATTTCATCTTCCAGATCCCCATGTAGGAATGTTATCTTCACATCGATTTGTTTTAATTCAAAATCAAATGCAACAACAACATATAAAAAAAATATTATAGAAGTTAACTTGGCAACATGAGAAACAATCTCACCAAAATCAATTCCCTCAACCTGGGAATAACCCTTTGCTACTAACCGAGCTTTGTATTTCTCCACTTTTCCTTCCGCATTCACCTTCTTTTTAAATACTCATTTGTTGCCAATGGGATTTCTTCTAGTCATAAACTCCACTAGATCCCAAGCCTCATTCTTATCCAAACCTTCCATTTCTTCATCCATGGCCTCTTTCCAAAGATTTCCATCCTATGAATCCACTTCCTCCCTAACAGTTATAGGATCATCATCTGTAATAAACAAAGAAAAATTTGAACGAAAATTAGATGGAGTATACCTTTCCGGTAACCTTCTTTCTCGAAATTTTATCTTCAATACTGGAGTATGAGGATCTTCTTCTTCTGATTCATGTTCTTCTGAAGAGTCTGATTCATCATCCTTTAAATCAAACTCTATTTTCTCTGGTTCTTCCTTACTTGGTAGGACTTCATGTTTAACAACATCCTTATTTTATATAAATACCACATCTCGGCTATACACAACCTTCTTAGTTTCTGGGTTCCAAATCTTATAACCTTTATGTTACACGTCAAAATTACTCACTTCGATAGTGTCGCAAGTGTCGTCATTACAAGTGTTGCAAGTGTCAAGGAAGCATACTACCATGATGCCTATGTCATGCCTATAATGACGCAAGGAGGACACTTGACACATGTCAGACACTTGATTTGGAAGAGGAGGAATGGTTAACTGAGCTTATGAACCTCTTGCCATCTGAAAGAAGCCAAAAAACAAAGTTTTTGGAGGAGAGTGCTCCCCTATACCTCTCTTGGGAGTGTTGTCACCCCCCCTTACACTGTCTGGGAGCGCTATAAAGCTCTATCAGCCCTTATGGGGGAGCGTTGATGGGTTTATGGAGTGTTGGCGCCCCCCTAAAGCCTACTGGGGAGTGCTATAACGCTCTGATGGCCCTTTTAAGGGAGCGCTGCCTATTATGGGCAGTAGTTAGTATGTTGAGATGAATGGGGGGAAGATCCCTTCTGTAAATTCTAACCTTGTACAATATCTACTGCAAACTGATATTCAGAAAAGAACAGAAAAGATACAATGGCAAATACAAACATTACACAGAGATTTTTCACCTGGAAACCCAAACCGGGAAAACCAGCATATATTATATTCATACAATTGTGTTACATTGTTTACAATACAATATACATATAGGAGCCAGCGGCATCCAAAACCCTAACCCAATGACCTGGATTAATCCAAAACCCTAATTCCTTATTCAGAAATAGAAAACCATCGGAAAAAACCATGTGCCGAAAAACCACCTAATATCATGTGGTCCTGGAAATATGTCATCCCGGAAATATGTCGGCCCGGCGAAAATATGTCGGCCTGAAACTGGCGAAAATATGTCGGCCCAAAAAAAAAAAATTCAGGGGCGCTGCCCCCGAACCCCCCTGCGCAGGCGCTCAAACACTACTACTTGTGCAAAGAATATAACACATACCCAATTTTCTCCCACTTGTTGTTTTCTTTGCACACAGGGGGTTACAGGGTTACATAGTCAACAATCCAGGGCAGCAATGCCCATGGATCCTCTACACCAAGAGAACTTCTCAGTGCTCACAGATTTTGTTAATGAATCTGCAACATTCTTCAAAGTGTCCACCTTAATCAGTGACACTTTCTTTTCTTCAATCATGTCTCTCACAAAGTGATATTGAACATCAATGTGCTTTGCCTTTGAATGATAAGCAGGGTTCTTTGCCAAGAAAATTGCACTCTGACTGTCACACTCTATCCTTATAGCTTCTTGTACCAACCCAATACCTGAACACAATATTTGTAACCATACTGCTTCCTTACTTGCATGAGTGGCTGCCA